>DWDV01002340.1:0-11728 GCA_018245615.1 Mimoniades ocyalus
GGCGAACGTGCGCGGCACGGGCGCGCGCCTGGAGCTGCTGACGCGCCTGCTGGAGCTGTTCGTGCAGCTGGGGCTGGGCGGCGAGCGCGCCACCGACCGCTCGCCCGCGCCCGTGCTCAAGGCGTCCGGCAGCGCGGGCAACCTGGGCGTGCTCATCCCGGTCATCGCGGTGAGCGCTCCTCGTACTATCGGCACACCGAACTGGAATACACTGAGACAATCTAGTTAGAAATATTTGAGTACCTATAATAGTAAATGATACCTGCGTTAATATTATTGACGCTTTGACGATAAAATAACTAAAATTAATTTTAATTGTTTATTCATTACTTTTTATTGTTTGATGAGTGTAGAACGTAGTACGTTTGCCCGGATTGTGACAATTGGAAATCCATAGACCCTGTCTACCCTTATGGAAAAAAGGGGTAATGATATGTATGCATGTTTGGTAGTGTTTTTTATGAGAAGAAAAGTTTACAAGTGTTAATAATCTTCAGATAAAATTCAAATCAATGAACATATGCAATCCTAATTTCCGAGTTGAGCTTTTAGAATCGACTGATTAAGAGTTTTCTCTTCCTGTTCACAGGGAACAAAGGTATAAAGGGAATTATTTCGGAAGCTATCTTTTTCCAGGTTCTAGTCAAAAGGTTGCCGCCAATAAAAAATCCAAAACCAAGATTGCACAAGTTGTTCAAAGATTTCTGGCTCTACTGCGTCGTGATGGGTTTCACTGCCGCCGAATCAGGTGAAAATCGTTAACTCCTTTTTTTTTATAACACTTGTGGTATATGTAAAAGTACCTCAAATAATTTTTTATCTAATATCAAACTCTAAATTTATATTCTTTTCGAATTTGAAATAGCACTTCTATCTGTCTTATTCCATTCGAATTTATGAATAATCGAGTTTTTAATTCGATTTGGTATCCATTTTGTTGATTAATTAAATTGAATTGAAATTGATGTTGTTAAATAGTCTTACAGACTAATAGACTGAAAATTAAATCAGGAAATATATCTAATATCAGGCGTTACTTTTCCTAACGTTTATTGTGCAGTAAACTTTAAACGATATATTTTTTTAAATCGATTAAATTATCCATAGACAAACTTATGGTTTAAATTTAATTATTTTTTAAGAATGAATCGATTAATTGCATTATCGATTCGTTTACTATAATATAAATTTTCTATCAGCGACGATCCTATTAAAAACTCGTGCGTACACATAATCGACCTGTTTTTGTATAGACCTATTTAAACATCTTCTTGTTTCCTCTTCTATGGCCACGCCTGTAGCGTTGCGAAAGCGTGAGTAAATTCGCTTCTAGAGTTCCGTAGGTAGTATATGTCGTTTTGAGTTTTGTTTACGTACTAATTACACTGGTTCTGCTCGGAGTTTCAAATGTGGAGGCCGGCGGTAAAATACGTTATAATAATTTACGATTCAATAATACGCTAGAAAAGGACTTTCTTTGATTTCATTCCAATTTTGTTCTATTAAAACTTTATTAACGGTAATTGAACGAACTGTCCTTTTACTTCTAGAAGCTTCTTCATTATGTCCTCAATATATTGCTAGGACCTTCTGTACATTGATCACGTTGGACCAACGTGGTAGATAGACAGATGAAATAGACGTTTCGACTCAATCCTAACACTAATGCGTTGCCTGCTTGATTCATGTGTACTACGAGTATACTGGCTGATTGCGCCATTGGTAACTGAAGCTAACAGCTGAACCTGGGTGCGTGGTTATAAATTTGACCCCTGACCGATATTAAAGTAATAAGCAGAAGTATGTATTTTGAGTCTCAGTGTAAAATAATATATACCTATACGTAAAATAACGCTGGTGATACCCGAAGAGGTAGGCAAAGAAGTGAAGTACTCTTCTGTTTATTACCACGTTTATAATATCTATATAAGTACACATATGTATATATGTAGTATGTAGTTTATCAGCTGTCTGTTTAAGGTTTGGTTTCGCTTAATTTGGTATCAGATGTTACTTACGTATTTTACGGTCGGCTGCCATAGCTATTAAAATTATTGTATAGAAAATTGTACATATTGAATGTGTGTAGAGTGATTCCGATTCCGCTAACTAATCGTTATTTTTGATCGATTAATCGATATGAACACGATATCGATGTAAATTGAATATTATGATGTGCTATTATTTGAACGAATTGATATGGTGCTATGGAAATTTTTCGTTATTTAAAAATTGTACAAAGTTGTATATAAACGAACCAATGTGCAGTACGTATGTATGTATATATAAACTTAATAATAAGGTTTGACTGTTTATTTTTTATCTGTAGTTAGTGATATAAAATGTTCATTTAAATTTTTGATGATGATTATACATATATAGATGTAGATAATGATTATAAAAGTTATAAAATTCAAATTTGTTGAAATTTTTATTCTCCATACTTAGGCTGTGAAGTGCTACAAAAGTAAAATTTGAAGTGAAATGTTTTAGGTTAGACAAATTTGAATTAATTAATAATGTTGTTAATAACATTGTAATATTATCAATTTTCGACGCTATCGTTTCTGTACGACTGAATAATGTTGTAACCAAGAAAGTTACGATTTTTAAATGTGCTTTTATTTATTTTATTAATTTAATAATCACCAACTTATTTTATGCCAAATATAGCAATATACAATTAATATGGATATTATATGTGTATTTAACGAGAACATAAATTTCAAGGAGAGTAATCTAAATAAAATTAAAATTGATAGTAAAACATGAATGAAAAAGTATTAAGTATCCAATAGCTTGACATGTAATTTTCCATTAAAAATAATATTAGCAGATGGAATAGATATATACGATTGAATAAATCGCTAAGATTTTTAAGATGTTCAGAATGCAACAGTTTGTAAAGGTACTTCGGATATTATGTATTTAGACTATGAGTGATGTCTACATTTCGTACGTTCGAGTGCGTTTCTTTTTACGTACACGTTCTAAGAGCAATTGATCACATTCCCGAGTGTGTATTGTATTGTTCATTAAAAAAGCGAAATATTTATTATTATTTGTAAGATATTCACGTGCATTGGTTTACGAATTAGATTCATGTGTTACGACTAGTGAGCCTAGACTCTACGCCACAAAATCATAATAATATAGCACCACATCAATTTCTGATTGTCATATAGCGTTCGTAACTTTGCAGTTGTCGTCAAATATTTGCACATAGTATCTCATTGCTTCATTACTGTCTCTTTACAATATCAACGTCATTGCGCTTGAGAGTGAACAGTTTAAATGTGGATTTTTTTTTATATGTATCAATTGATTCTGTAGTCATGAGTAACTTCGTAGCCGTTTATTTTTTTTTTTGGACGCGGCGCCATCTGTGTCAGTTAATTGTTTCAACTTTTAAATAGCTTTCTTGTTCCATGCAACATTCTGTTTGCCTCTTTAATATTTTACCGTTGTTATTGTTTTTACTTTAGAATGAAAGGGGTCATTCACTTTCCTATGTCACCAGCTGAAGTACAATCTACGGATATATTATTGTGGCACATTTCGCGAGCGTAATGGGACTTATGTAAGAGACGGTGGAATGCTGGTTGAGCGTTATAATCACGATAGAAAGAAAATAAGTCTCATACGTTGATTCTATAATTGGCGCGCCCTCGAAAAATAACTTAGAAAATCCCCTATTGATCAATTAGTACCATCGCATTTCTAAGTCCACATTTGAAAGTTTATCAAAGCAAGATGATTGGGAGTCGCGCGGGAGGCGATAATCATCAGTAGTGCGACTCATTCGGATTTTTTTTTTTTCAAATTACGTTAATCGTAAGGTTGTTAGACTGCGCTGTTAGAATTAATGTTTTATTTGTAGGACAGTACGTTACATTTTACAAAGTATTTCTGTTTGTTTGAGCTATTACTGAGTGATGTCCGTTTTCCATTGTTTTTTTTTGTACTTGAGAATTTTAAATTCATACCAATGCTAACACTACGACCATTGCTTTCTCGAGTATTCAGACTAATTTACTATTCATAGAATACATATACGTAACGCCTGGATTTTTACAAAAATATTTTCGGATACCCAAATCTATAACATCTAGCACATGACGATTTTACATCTAGATTGTTCAAAGGATTTTTTAACATTTTTGGATAACAAAGCATTTTTTTTTCCTTAACTTATCATTAAATCCAAATTATACTATACTACTTTTTGAAAATAACACAATTCTCATTTAACAGCAACATTCTTTCTCAAGAGTTATTAAAAACACATACAGTTTTATATTCCCACTAACCCAACGAAAATTGCCATTCAATAGACAATATCTATCTACAAAATTTAACAGGTCTATGGCCGCAAGAGTGGTACTCGGGTGTGAAAGAGATAGCTGTGAAATCTCCTTACCTCGTCTCCCAGACGTCTTTGCGCTCGGAAATGAGAGAGTTACAGTACACGTCGGCGGTAAGGAACGACTCAGTGTCAATCAATGAGCTTCAGGAGTTGAAAACTCAGATTTTGAACTTGCTCGACCACCAGCCGGATGTGACCGTTATCGTGAATAAGTTGACGTTCGCGCCGTGTATGTACCTGCTGAGCGTCTATTGGCTGGAGACGTTGAGGTACGCATACTGAATAATTGAAGACTACACTATTTATTGTCATATCTAGTCAATATTATTAAAGATTTTTGCTAGTTTTCGTAACTGTCCTTAATGAAACGTTGACTAGGTATCGTATAGAATATCTATCATGAGTGTTTCTCCAAAGAAATATCTTCTCTTATAAATTTCATACGTAGTTGAGTATTGTAAAATACATTTTCTCAACATTATCTTTTTTCCAGAGTAAGCAATTCACCAGAGCCAAGTTTGCAACCAATCATAGAATATTTAAGTGACACAGCCTTGCAAAAGGACAAGAGCGGTATGTGGCAGTGTGTTGCCAGGTTAGTTACCAACTGTCAGATTCATAAGGAAGATTTTATTTAATAGTATTTTCATTATTAACATTTTATGAAATTTCTGTACAGAGAATATTAGGATTTGTTTTTATATGAAAAACATCTCATTACTGCTAGGTCTTTTTCAATTTAACTAACACAAACTACAACAGTTTCTTTACCCTTAATATGTATACTGTGATTGATGCTTCTAAATTATTCTACGTAACATTCACTTAATCTTTTTGTATGTTCTAAAGCGTCGGTGACAAAGTATTCCAGAAGTTTCTGGACGTGATGTCGGACAAGGTGAAAGACGAATCTCGGGAACGCGAGCTGGAGGGCCACGCGCAGTTCTTGCTTGTCAACTTCAACCACATCCACAAACAGATCCGGCGCGTGGCTGACAAGTGGCTAGCCGGACTGGTCGACAGGTTTCCGCATCTATTGTGGAATTGCCGCGTGAGTGTTGTATGATCGATACTGAACACTTCTCATTTATTCATGTTTACATACAAGCAAATAGTAAATACCTGTCAACTATATATTTTATTGACACTACGTAACACTTGAATACAATATTTTGTCAAGGCTTGTTAACCGGTTAATTTTTAAACCTTAATCAGTGCAAATACCTAAAGAGCTTTTTATAAAGGTTTAGCTCTACCTTAACCTCAAAAAAACCGTAAAACCTCAAAAAAAACGTAGTAGCAGTTTTGGCTTAAACCGGTTTATTTAGGTTTTTAAAGCGCTCTCTTCTTAATTGAGAATAGATTCGCTCCAAGCGGAATTTGTTCTAAAAACCTTTAAAAAATATTATTTACCGGAATTTTTTAAACCGGTTTCAAGCCCTGGTCAGAGAACACTGGCATTCATGTATAAACAAGTTTATGAATATATCACTTGTAACTGAACACACATTCAGTTACAATATTATGTTCAGTTAGTTATATTCAATGGATTATTTGCTTGTGTGCCCATGTGTATACAAGGGGTCTAGCTTACATCTTCCCATGCTTTTGTTTTCCGCAAGCTGTGTAGCTTTTATAAACCGCATAATTCACTTAGAAACATTTATAGCAACAAAGTTGGCCCTAAATAATATAATGTAATCATATGTCTCGTTGGTTGTGTTGGTTGCAAATGTGACTGCTGATCTAGAAGTAATGGGTTCAAATCCCAGCTCAGGCACTATACGATTGTGGCCCGAAGTCTAAATATGTGCCTCATGTATGGCAATAGATTCACCATCTATTCCATAGTAGAACATAAACATGAACATAAAACTGGTGGAACATGGTAGTTCTCTTCACTCCTCTGCCTGCCTCTTCGGGGATTACAGATGTGATGTTACCTAATCATCACACTTACTTCAGGTGTGTTAAAACATAAATTTAACCACATAAAATAAATCACTTTTGAAACCCAGAATGTAACATGGGAGAGTACAATATTACTTGGTGTCTTTTTCTATATTAAAAATGTGTACCTACATACATATTTGAAATGTCTAATTTTAATATTCATTGTGCACCATTTATTTTTTACTGCCTTTTACACTTAAATTTTTATTTGAATAGACAAACATACAGCTTCAGCCACCATTTATTTTCATTAATGTTTGTTATTAATTGGCTTCACCTTGTTGTTTAAATTAAAAGGAAATACATTTATATATTTTATAGCTTTCCTAGTTTTAAAATACTGGCAATAATTTTTGTTTTTTGCCATTCACACTTACTACCCATTTGGTTGATATATTTAATGTGCTTCTTTAACCTAGTTTTGTTTTCTTAGAACTAGATTTGTCTATTTAATTAAAAAATGAGTGTATCACTATTTTCATTGTCACTCATTGTTATAATACTTAGAGCATAGTAATTAAATAGCATGACATTAATCTCAGCATGGATCTATGGTGTTCGTTTTCATTTGTGTTTATTTAACTGTTTGAGGTGAGTAGTTGAGTTACTAGAAAGAACTGTCATATTTTAAGAAGCAATCCTATCATTGTTTCATAGAAACATGGTAGATGCTGTTCAACTACAAAAGCAGTATTCTACTTAAAATCTTTTACTTCTGTCAAGTGGCATTATCTGTATCTACATGGATCTAGTGGGCATAAGATTATTTTAAAGGAGGCATGTCCACTAGATCCTTCTGTTTAACAATAAATTGTAGGACTTCGGCAAAATATCCATTAAAATGGCTACAATATACTGTGATTAACTTCAATGCTCATAAACCCATTTCCTTGTTTTTAGCCAATTTTTTTTAAACCTAAGTCATTGAACTTGAGTGAAGTTCTCCTAGTAATCCCTTGAGTGTTTTCTTTTGAATAGAGTTACGCTTTTAGAGACTTGTGCATGTAGGGCTGATGCTCACAGGATCTAATATTGACTCTTTTGATACAGAGGTGTTCGCTCAGATGCGTCACTGGTTCCGCCGATACGACAAACTGCATCAATTTTTAAACAACCAGTTACTGTGTACAAAACTCAGGAAAGTAAAGTTAAGACAGACCTAAAACATGGTACACAGGAAAAACCAAAACAATTGTTTTGGGAAAAGCGACTGGAGGTATGTTAAATGTCATATAATCCAATCTACTACTACAGCTGCCTTTACCATCTGTAATATGTATTCAGCTTCCAGCCAAAATAATTAGTGATAAAAAGAAATATATAACATAATAACAGACAAACTGTCTTTAATTTAATGACCCATTTGGTACAATCATCATGTACAAGTTAACAGATTTGGTACCAAGCCAGGAAAATAATTGCATCTCCTGGGTTCAAGGTACTAATCGTACCTATTAAGTTGAAAGCTAGGCTAAAGTGGCCCATGATGTTAAAAGGTATCAAACCAGATTTTTCTTTTTAATAGATACCTAATAAAATTGGCTACCCTGATGCTTGCCTGAATTGTGTCTCAGGTCTAAATATAAATAACATTTGAAGAACACATTGTATACTTGAATAATTGTGGTATTAGGTTTAAAAAACGCATTTTTGCAAATACACTGAGTATAACTTTAGACATTGTTCCAGTTTTGTTATACAATTGCAGGGGTTGACAGCGTGTGACGCCAATGGTGTTATTGGTACTACTTCTTTACCGAGATACATTAAACCATTGGGGCCATATAATTCAGATGCAACAACAATACAATCTCTAGCCACTGCTCTTCATGTCTCCTCACAACCTATTACAGGTAAAAAATCTTATGTATATAATAATTATTAAGTCTTCGAAATCGGTGTGCATGTATGAAGAGAGTGATGAATGTGGAAGATGCACGACAGATGTGTAAGAATAGATATTTGGCATTCTGTGCTCTCTGCCTACCTCGCAAGGGACCTGGTGTGAAGATATGTATGTAAATAATAGTAAACTAAATATGAACATTTACCTTCATTTGGCAATCTGACTTTCCCATCAACCAGTATCTGGCTTATTTAACAAAGAATGTGCTTTTACTAAGAATGTATTTATTTTGTTATATAAAATCCTTATTTTAACCCATTCGCTGAGTAAAAATGACAATTTATAACCAGGGGCGGTTTTCATCGCAAACGCCGATGGGCTTCCTCCGCACCTCATAAGGACAATATAAAACGCAGACTGGCGTTTTCAGCACTGTTTAAAGAAATTGAACATTTTTACGCTAAAATCTTAGACAAATTACAAATACCACACCTGTGTATTAGGTCAAAAAACGCTGATAGGCGTCCGCCGCGACGAATGGGTTAATAATACGGTTATAGAGTTTTATGTTCCAAGCTATCAAAACTTAGTTTAGACAACTTGCCATTGTATCTTTTTATTGCAGAAATATGAAAGTAATCAATAATTTATAACCTTATCCTATTTTTAGGCCAGAGTGGGTCAAAGCAAACAATCCTGGGAAATCCCGGTGTTTTTTTAAACCCTGAACAACCATTAATCGCTGCAGTGACAATAACAAAGGAGGACGTAAGGCGTCAGGAAGAACGCGTAAACTGCGCGAGAGTTCGTCTACAAAAGGCACTAGCGGCCGCATAGGGCTACGCCGGCGACGGGGACTCCGCTGCGCAGTACTCCGCCGCCGATCTGCTCGAGGAAGGCCCCGTCGATCTTATCATGCCCGGACCTTCAGATTACACGGCACTTTCACCCAAACCAGTGCAAACTGAGTCTATCCCAGAGAGCGTTGAATCGATTTTGCGACAATAAATTATCCAATTTACATATAGTTCGTTGTTGGGTCGTAAAATTGTATTAAAATCTCAACTAATAATTATTATTGTCATCTAATTAGGATTATACATTACGTGTGGATTTTGAGAATTGTAGGTGAGATATGGCAATCGCGATTGGTTATAAGAGTATGGCAGTTTTTGCAATCAACTGATTTTAAATACGACGACATAAGATTAACTTCATACGCATACAGTGGATCTTGGTCCTGTAAACGGAACGCAAATTTTCTAACAGTGAACAAGTTTATATCAAGGATAAAACTGTAATATAAGTAAATAACGCGTTATCTTTAAACTTTGTACACTTATCAATATCTTACATAATCTTCTCAACATAAGGATAAATGTTAAAATATTCGCCTATGAATGACTTAAATATAAATTGCATTTTTCATTTGTTAATATAAACTAGTATATTATAATATAGTATAACTGTCCAAGTGACTAACATTATGTGAAATTTTACTATTTATAAATTGTTTATAATTAATAGTGAAAAATAAAATAATATACAAAAGCAATGTATTTTTTAATATTTTAATGAATTTTAACTTTATAACAAAAGCATTAGCTGTGTAATTTAATATCTAATAAATATAATACTTATTAAAATACGATCACAACCATAAAATCTTTGGCTCAAAACATATATTGACCTAAAATAATAAGTTACAAAAAGGCCAATATGCTAAATTAACAATGATGATGTAGCCAATAACATACTAATAACATACCAATGCCAATAACCAATAACATTAACCAATTGCCAATAACATACTAATTGCTTGTTGATAACAGGTGAATATTTTGATGGAATAAGACTGCTGCTTGGAAATAAATTAGAGTTTAAGTGGAAATAATGGAAAAACGGAAAACAAAACTAAATACATATTTTAGCCAGCTACCAGTGTGTATAGCAAGGCTTCTACCACATATGTAAAAGTAACATCACGCCTGTAATCCCCGAAGTGGTAGGCAGAGTAATGTAGAACACTCCCACATTCCACCAGTTACTTTTTACGTCCCACTATGGCTTAGGTGGTGAGCCTATTGCCATACACCGGGCACATATCCAGAGTCCGAGCCACTAATAGAAAATCTAAATTAGAAAATTTTAATAGTACCCGACCCGGGAATCGAACCCAGGACCTCTAGTTCGGCAGTCGCACTCGCAACCAACACGACCAATGTGGCAACAAACTACTAACAATGATGAATACCATCACACCTGTATTCCTCTAACAGGTAAGCAGAGGAATGTAATACTCTCCCACATTTCTCCTTTTATGTTCCATATCCCTTTATGACATAGGGGGTAAACCTATTGCCATATACCAGACTCCGAGTGACTACTAACAAGTATATGTTTAAAAACGTACAATTCCCAGCTCGGGGATTGATCCCAGGACCTCTCTAACAGCAATCATGATTGTAACCACTTACTCAAAGATTTTAAAAAGTATCTAGCAGTGTTATTAGCAGCTATTTTAAAATTATTATAGCAATGAACTAACAAAAAAGTTTAATACTAATATTTAGAAAATATTCAGTGCACAAATGAAAATACTATCTATAATTAAGTACTATTGTACAAGCCTTCTAACTACTCTTATATTACAAATGCTTAAGTGAATGGACACTATGATCCCATTGAACCCTAAGGCCACATTCAAATTTAATGTCATATAACACTTACAATCAATAAATTTTGTCTACTGTGAAATATCATAGCAGTGTTAATATAAATTCAAGAACGGTGGAAATACTAGGCAGTGTAACTTACCTTACTTACTTATCTCTATTAAAATATATATAACAAATAACTACACTTAAGAGACCATATCAATATTGCTAACAGATTGTGAACAAAATTGCCATATTTTGTATATCCAAATGATAATAGTGACATGTAAAACGCAATAATTATGAATGTTTAATTGTGAAACTTATTGTGCATACAAAAAATCGTCGTTGCGCGTGCGACATTCGCAGCTTTTTAGAAACTGCAGGAGACGAAAAAACGCATTTTCTAAAAAAATACTCAGAGTATTCAAATAATACATTTTTACTTCAATACGACATCGTTATATACATTTATCTAATTTACGTAGTTTTAAGTTCCTTTTGGATGGATAACGTTATTAATAATGACCAAATTAAACATAATAGAAATTTTCTTGTCATTTAAAATCTTGCTATGTGCAGTGAAGCACAACATCTAGTGCAATTTTTGCTTCCGATTTCGTAATCTTATTTTAGCTATGTGTATAATATTTCAGTTATGCCATAACTGTTTTTACAGTATATGTGTCCTGAAATAACGATTAAAACTGCATAATAAACCGAAACCACTAAAAAACACAGCGAATTTTGCACGCGCAAGGACGATATATAATAAAGTGGTAATATGGTAAAGATTTAATTGACATATGATATTATTATGCTATTATATACATGGGCGGGCCGAGTGTTGGCTGCCGCCGCCTGTACACAGGGGTGGTGCGGTCAATGGCCCTATATGGGGCACCC
>DWDV01002341.1:0-11728 GCA_018245615.1 Mimoniades ocyalus
GTTTCATCTTGACGTACAAAAAGTGTTGTAATGAACCAATTTTGAATAAATGATATTTGAATTTGAATTTGAAATTGATGGACTAAGAAAATGTTGAAAGATGCAGGTGCCGAACGACGCCAAAGCTCATGTGTCATGACCAAATCCATCAGATACTGATTGCGGGGAGACAGTCAGCACAATTGTCGTGCAAGTATGAAGTGAAGTGATGAATGTATTAGAAACATAGTAAATTAAGAATAGAGATATTTGGCATTTGGTGCTCTCTGCCTCCCCTTAAAAGACCTGACATGAAGATATAAATTTAATAAAAGTTGAGCCTTGAATTGAACTTTCGCCCATAGCTTAAATTAATGTATTTATTAAAACGTCTTAAAGATCCAATTGAGTCTTGTATATATTTAGTCAACTACCTATTTTTATTTAGAACCATTTTATACTCGTTTAGTATTCACCAATATTGCCAGCGATAAAAAAATTAGATTGTTATTGATGTAACAAAGCACTCGGTTGTTTCATTTTGGGTGTTGTATAATAAAAATCAAAAAATGTATCATTCAACGAGGTACAAAAATAATAACGAGTATTAGTGATAAATAAAAACTAGAAAAAGCCGAATGAAGGGGAGAACGAAGAGGCACAATGTGTTAGATATTAATTTCTAAATTATAGGTTGGCTCGTCCGTGTAAAGGTGTGCGAACAAAAACATCGACAGAAGTGTTAAGAGACCGGACCGATTGCTATTTAAGTTTTATGTCGCGATCCTCTTCAAACAGCTGCCTCTACAAATATTTATTGTTTTGATTTGCATTCGAAAAACACGCAAACATAAATGTATAGACACATTTAATGACATTGTAACTAACACGTGACAATCTTTTATGAATAGAATTTATATTCGAACAATTAATGACATTGTAACACATGACAATCTTTTTATAAATAATAAACAAATATTAAAAGAACTGCTTGAATTATTTTCAATAACAAAAACTTTTTTAGGAATAAAACTAACCTTGTGCGTTAAATACGTTTACAACGCATGCATAAAATCAATATGCTTTCATGTTAATGTGAATAGCCGGATAATACTTTATATAGCGTCCACTTTCCTGGACATAAGTCTTTCCTGTAAATGCGAAAGATTTGAAGTATACTTCGGCGCGGATTGACAGATCTTTTGTTCATTACAAGTCATGACTACGAGTAGGTATAAGTACCAGCTATCATAAAAATATATACCTAAAAAAGTAAAAACTCCGAGCCACTACTAGAAAATTTAAATTGGAAAATTTAGTACTGTCCGACCGGGGAATACAACCCAGGACCTCCCGCTCGGCAGTCGCACTTGCAACCAACACGACCAACGAGGCAGTCAAAAATATATATATATGTCTTGTATTTATTTATTTTATTTTAAACATTCATTGAAGGAAGATTATAGAACCACACCTGCAGGCTGCTCCTATTGAAGATTTTGAAATAAAACCCAATAAAAAAATAATAATGCTTAAAATTTTCTTGTCAAGACAAAACGTCGCTAATTTTGGTTACTACAAAGATAATAAATGAAAATATAGTTTATCAGTTTAAATTTGCCTTTATAAAATTGTCTTGACCTGATTTTTTATATTACAGTAATAAGTTTTCGTGGACGGTAAAAAATATTTAATTTACAAAACAAATTTAATTGCCTTAACATTAATACAATAGCGGAACCTTATATAATCTGTAATTTCAATTTACGTTTCGCAATACTGTAATTTTTTCAAAACACCTTACATAAGGAATAATTTAAAGAATATACATGGCCTCAACTTTTCAATATTTTTTAATAAATAAACGACTTTTCATGTACTGTTATATCAGTAACATTAACAGTTAGATTATTACTACCCATACCCATCAACATCATTACCATTTTATAGTTCAATTGTTGGAGACGCGACTCCTTATATCCTCTTCTTCCTCCTTAAGGCTTCTACGACTGGCCAAGCGCCTGTTAATAGAATTCACGCATCTTAAGGAACACCGTTTTTATTTACTTTTAAGTTGCACAGATTTCATCTCAGTGCTTTCCAGCACTATTACAGCAAGTGTTGTTTAATTTGAACCGCGCATTTCTTTGCAAAGTTAGGCCGAATCAAGATCTGAACGTCACTTAAAAAGACTAGACATTAATGTTACTCCTTTACTTTAAATTACTGTTAGTTTTGGTTAATAATGTAAAACTAAAAGGAAGAACAAAACCTTATGCATTTATGTTTAAAAAGAGGTATTTATGTCGAAGTCGAATGTCGAATTATGTCGAATTTATGTCGAAGTCGAATGTTGCTGCGTCTTGTTGCTACGAGTATGTGAGACAGGCATCACATTACCGGCACTTAGTAGTCTACTAACACGGTGTAAATTTGAGAACCGTTAGCAAAAAATCTGGCTAGCTTATTTCTAACAAATCACAATAAAACGCTCAGGTCGTACCCTAGTCTTATCTATAATGAATAAATTTAAATAATATTTTATAAGCAACATTACATTCACGCGGCAATCCACGTCACAGTCCGTAGACATTAGATTGCATCACATTAGACATCAACGCGCATGCCAAATGTCAGATCAGTATGGCATTAACGCCCAATGCTCTACCATTGTTATTTATTTACTAATAAAATGTTACAAGCGCTCCAATAATAGCAACATAATGTTAGCTGTTTCAACTAGTTATTAACGAGTATTAATGGATATTTGACGAGTTTCTCAAGTAGTGAGCTTCGAGTAAGATTCATAGAGCATCACGTGTGGGAATAGAGTAGAGAAAGACAGATGACGTCATGGATTTTATAATAAAAAAAATGTGTTTATTTAAATGTGTTTTCTAAATAATTTTATTCATGAGCTCTTTGATTTTCAAAAATTTACAGTAACAGTATCCATTATACGAGTATGTATATGTATTATAGGTATATTAAATAAAATTCTTTATTGCGACATTTTTATGTTAAAGTTGTGATAAACAGTGAATGTTTAATATCTAATGGAAATTTTTGTCCGTTACCTGTATGTAACAATACTAGTTATGATATTAAAACCGAAATAGTTCCTTTTTTCTTCGTTATATAAAATTACACTGTTTCACGTAGAGGTTTTCATAACACACCAATTTCTGAACATAATTGTGTAATCGACTTAATTCTTGTAAATCAGAGCCCATAAGACTTAGTAAATAATATTAAAAGAATATCATACAACCGCTAGCGGATGTAGACTGGTTTATTTTCGTCAAACTCTACACTAATCTGATTATTTATGAAGCCGGAGATCTTTTGCTTTTTGTATTTCGCTCACCTTTGTAAAAATATTTGTATATATGTAAATAAGAAATATTAATTTGACAGTGGGAACAATCGTAAGAATAAATTCAATGTTGCATTTATTTTTGTGTAAATTAATATACTATTCTTATAATACAAAGGCTTTTAAGTAGGTATCTATGCATAGAAAATCTGTAATGGTATTTCTATAAGGTATTTAAAAAAGTAAAAGCAACATCACGCCTGTAATCCCTGAAGAAGTAGGCAGAGGAATGTAGAACACTCCCACGGTTCACCAGTAAGGTATTTACTTGCATTATAAGAAGTATTTACAAAAAATGTAGTTCCTTAGTACATTAAAATAAATTCAAAACAGAAATGGTACCTATGTTTTTACTTCAGACTCGTAATTTGTAATGTATGGTACGTATTTATCGCTTTCTACCGATCCACTCCGGCTCCGTACGGATACTCAATAAAAATATAACAAATTATGAATTTTAACACACATCCTTCTTTGTGCGTCGAGGGTTACTAAGAAAGAGTACATTATGAAGAAAGTATTTTTATGTTTTTTCTATGATTTTTTTAAAGTATTTTTGTTTTATTTTTTTCACCTACTCGTATGTTCATCAGAGTTAATATAGGATTCAAAGATGAATGCATTTTTTTAATCGGTCCAGTAGTTTCAGAGCTTTTTCAATTCAAACAAACCATCAAATCATTCCTCCTTATATTATTTGTATGGATGAAACTCTATTTAGGTTGGATGCAAATGCATATAACATTTCAATATCATTATGTACGGTACTACTATGCGGCTGTGTAGTAATACTACTAATATTTTCCGGCATTTTTATATAATTAAGTGCTTGAAAATATGTATGGTTTCATTTATTTTTCATATTTGGCATTCGCAAGTTCCCCTTTAGAGTTCGGCCCCTTTTCCGCGAGTTTTCAAAAAATGTTTTCTTATAAACTTATAGCGTAGTTTATTTTTATAATTGAATTTCCAAAACTATCTACTTCAAGTAATCCGTCCCATTTTGGTGAATTTTCAAAGAATGTAGAGTTTTCAAGCACTCATAGTGTGATTGATTTTTCATATTTGGAATTCTCAATGTCCTTCTTAAGGACTGGATCCCTAATAAGGCTAGCGATGACTGTGCAATAGTGGAGGTAAAGGCAATATCACGACTTATTAGGCCACAAATGCGGTCCGTCGCGCTGCGTTACAGCGTGAAAGAGACCACCTCCGCGTCCGCTTTTTGTGGACATTTCACCTTTCATCGTACACCCCCCACGTCGGTATACGGAAACTGGAAATGTCCATTGTAATTTATTAGAAAAAACTTAAATTACCGAATGTGAATTGCTGAAAAATGTCCAACGTAACTTCTTTAAAAAATCTTATATGCGTCAAAAAGCAAATAAAATCATATAGAGGTGTTGTTTGTTGTTTTCAGAACGTCCTTTATAGCAATCTTTGCATAAAAATCTTATTAAGTTGTTTGTTCGTTGTTTTAAAAGTGTCGTTTACTGCATTTTTGTATCTACTTAAACGTGACATCCATAGTCTTGTATTATATTTACTTAATACTAGTATGTAATTCGTTTGTTCTGGCAATGGTTGTCCATTACCTACTGTAAGCCATCTTGTATGTACATTAGGTATACCTACCTACATACAAGATACACATGTATGTATATCAAGTGTAGTTTTGAAAGTTACTTTTTATATTGTCTTTAGTTGTTATTTATGAACATGTTTATATGTTCTAGTTATATTCCGTATAAAATTTGTATTACAATACGTGCTAAATATTCAATATTTCATTAGAAATTTAAGGCAAAAGCTGAAATATTTAAAAATGGTTTCTAAATACTTTTCATATCTGTATTAATTGGGTTCATAAATCATAAGTAAGTAAATACATACATATAAAAGTTAAAAAAATATTGCCCCCCCACAAATTTTTATAACATTTAACAAATGACTTGGTGTTCGTCAAGAGAAATAAACAAATAAAAAATATTCATTTTTACTTTACGCAAGATTCTATATGACATAACAAATCTATTATTTGAGGGCGCTGTGTTAATGTTCTGGTAATAAAACAAAAATATATAATGCGAAGTAGTTCATTTAATATTAATACAAAATATGAAAACAATAAAAACAATATTTACAACAGCAATTTCCTTCCTGTTCCATCTACAATATGTAACGATTTATTTAATAACTACGCACATCGAACAATAAATAACAAATAGTCAACACTACACTCACTAGTTGCCTAAGTAGTATAATTACGACACAGGATATTGAATGAGTATTTATAATTGTAGTTTTCAATGAGAACATTGAAATTGTACCTATTGCGCGTACTGAGCGAGAACAGACAGTTACTCCACTACTGTAGCATAATAACATTATTAACTTTAATAAATTACATTCGATATTAATTAACACTAATCTAATAACTACAAATATCTACAAGTGAGATCACTAAAACATTAGAGAGATATGAACTCAAATACCCGTGTACATTACAAAAATCAATGAGCCGTTATGATACCGAATTAGGCCTGCACAGGGGACCCGCGCGTGATAAAGCTGCGTCGTTTTAAATGTAATTTAACAGCATATACAATAAAAATAGTTCATTAACTTTAAAATGCAACAACACCGACTAAATGTTTAAGGGTTAATGCAATATTTGTCACAATTTAAAATAGTCACTAAATGTTTTATAGTTTCGTTAACCGTTGATAGGTTGGTTTATATAACATGAGTTCTGTACTTACAAACTAAGATTGCACGAAACATTGAAGTGGTTGGGGGGCTGTCACGCGACGGGTAGCGGCGGCGGCGGCAGATAGCACGGCCGCAGCGCGTGCGCCGCCGCGTGCAGCAGCTCGGCGTGGTAGCGGTGCGCGGCCAGCATGTACGAAGACGGCATCGACAGATCCAGCCTGGGCATCGCCTGAATGGGCTGGATCGAAAGTACTTGGTGCGGCGGCGACGGCGACGCTCGCGGCGGTTCCGGCTCCAACAGCGCTTCGATTGTAAACGCTCGTCTTGGTCGCTCTCGCGGTAACATGGTCATCGTTGCCGTTTCCGGTAATTCAGCAGGCTCGGGGCTCAGCTGCGGGCACATGGGTGCGTTGTACAAGCCAGGGTTGGGAAGGGTCGGTGGCGGTGGAGGCGCGCCTGCTTGACGAGCCAAGAACGCACGATTAAAACTCGCTAGCGCTTGTAATTCTGCGTTTAGATTATCCTTCTCTCCCTTCTGCAGCTTGAATCGTTTACGCCGACGGAGAAGAGATCCGTTTTCGAACATATCGAAAGCCTGGGGATGGAGTGTCCAGTAGGCGCCTTTGCCGGGACGATCGGGTCGCCGCGGGACCTTCACGAAGCAGTCGTTGAAGGATAAGTTGTGCCGTAGAGAGTTCTGCCAGCGCTGCGTGTTGCGCCGGTAGTAAGGAAACCGGTCCGTGATGAACCTGTAGATCTCCGAAAGCGGCAGCATGCGTTCCGGCGAGCTCCATATGGCCATTGACGTCAACGATATATAAGAGTACGGAGGCTTTTGATCACCATAGGATTCACGTGAGGGTCGCGGCATTTTCACTTCCACTAAAGAGATGATAATGAATGATGTCCAAAATCAATGACTGAATTCACAAGTGTCCGGTCACGTCTCGTCGAGCCGACGTGTGAGGAGAAACTGAGGCGCGGAGAGCCCGGTGCTCGGCCCGCCCGCCGCGCTCGGCGCCCCGGCCGCCGCGCGATCCCCACGCCTCCCATTGGCCCGCCACCCCGCCAATGATGAGCCCGCACTTTCAAATATGATGTCGGCTTTCGCTCCACTAACAAGGAATTTAAATTGATATTATGTTTATACTGCCTCCAAATATCTTGTGTGATGACACCGCTTTTTATTTAGCGTATGTAAATTACGACGATACAGAGAGAGATTTGAATTATACACCAATTCGACGACGAATGGAAAATATTAAAAGTCTCGCCATTATAAAATATAAATTATACATCGGCGAAATGGAAAAGAAATTGATAAGGTGCCCGGCGTCGTGCATGTGTCTAATTGGGTGTTTCTCTGTGGCTTCTTCACATAAAATTTAATTATAAACGAATCTGAATAATTTTGCACACATATAACATGTAATAAAAAAAGATAAACATTTATTAATTCATCATTGTAAATCATATCTATCGAATTTATTAAAACGTCTTTCAATACCGTCTGAGGATTAGCGAAGCATCTCCTGTCAACCACTTACCACCTATTTACCTACCTCATGTTTAGAAAACTAAATGACATTGGCTTTATCAAGATGTGCAGTATTTGTTAATGCTATATTGTATAACGCTAAAAATAGATAAGGTGTTTATATAAAATTATACATATAATCAATCAAGCAAGGCTTTCTAGAAATTTGTCAGTCAAAAAACTAAAGCAATTTTAATTAGACACAGATTACATAAATAGGTACCTACCTACGATTTTACCTACGAATTTATTAACATACGAAGAGTCAACTTTATCCCTTTTTAGGACAATCGCAGCGTATATTGTGAGACAGGGACAACTTCAAGTTCATATAGAGGTGCAGAAAAGCAAAATTAATATATATACATTTTACCAATAAATAAATTAAATTAAAATAAATTCCCCAATCATTTGTTTACGTTCATAATGTCAGTTTCAGAAATACGAGTCTGTGAAATCATTGGCAGTCCATCTCCTGTGATGATGTTCAGTTTGGAAACGCTGCATATTAGGTATGTTATACAGAGATACCTATAAGTACCTATATGGAGTAACTTAAATCCTACAATCGTATGTATAAGATCATGAAAAATCTGTTACTTTATTACAATAACTTTTTACAATAACATTTGTTGTAATGATTTTTTTACAATAACTTTTTACAATAATATTTATTGTAATGATTATTTTCAATAACTTTTATTATTTAATTACCTTTATTACAATATCTTTTAATTATAACAATCGATGAGTACCATATTATGTAGGTACCTATTTATAATATTAGAATGTCTATCTATATTAAACTTAACAGGTATAACGTGGGAGTGTACTACACTCTTCTGCCTACCTCTGCTGGGATTACTTGCGTGATGTTACGTTACATCTATATTTTAAAAGATATCAACTACATGTCATTGAAACAAATTCTGCTTCTTTTACACATTAAACGTTCTATCAGGTAGTTACTTTACCACGTAAAAAATGCTAAAGAAATAAACGGATTTTTATAGAAAATACAAAGTTAACGCAGACGATCACATGGAAGAAGAAAAAAACCACGAAATCAGTCACGAACCATGTTTTTGTCCAAATACCGTTTAACGAACCTGGCGATGGCGGAAAGGTGGTTGAACCGACACTCAGCTCCGACTCTAAACAACATCAGCACTTACCTATTAACTTTTTTTTACAAATATAGCATTTAACAAAAATGCGCCAACATCTGCAAATGACACCGAGGAAAAACCCAAATTTATTAAGAACGAACTCTTTCTCGAGTATATAAAAATGCATTAGCACACAAAAACATCGGTCTTATTCCTTCTGAATTACAACATTCGAAAAACTCGCAAAAAGAAGCAGCTAGCGCAAATAAGTCATACAATTTTTAATTTTGTATTTTCAATTTATTTTACGGTAGGTAATGGTGTTTTTCGATCGACCGCATATTAACAAAGAAGCAATACAATGCTGTTGTCCTCATTGCGTCGAAAAACGGAGTCCACTAGTACGATCTTGCATATGTTCATAGATCACTTGCGGTCCTAACTTGGCCTTAATAATAATAATCTTTATTTCAGAATACATCTTATGGCCCACATTCCGTGTAAATGACCTGTCCTATATCAGTGACACTTTAAAAATTATCTCACAAGTGAAAGTGCCAATGGGCGGAACAGATCGATCGCAGGACCTATGACTGATGGGGACGAAAGGTCGTGGAATGGCGGCCACGTCTCGATAAAAGCAGCGTAGGTCGCCCTTAAACTTAATGGCCGGACAACCTTACGAAAACAATCGGATACAGTTAGATTCGAAAGTCACAGGACCGGGCGGAGTGGCGCCCATTATATGTTGGTATGTTCAACTTATAACGACCGATGAATTGATGACTCTCTCGCATCAGACCCAGCAGAGCTGACGAACACTATCTGTAGTATGCGTACATTTGGGATTAGAATGGATCTTTCATAATTGGTTCTCCGATTTTTAGTCAAACTCTTTTAAAATCAATACACCAGTAAATTGACCATCCTGATATCTGTGGAGCGAATGTTGGGCATGTTTGTGGCGGAATATGGCAAGCTTATATGTGCCACTTTAGGTAAATTAATATAAGGAATTTCAGCAACAATGGTAAGGAACCCAAATATACTTAATAAATTTATATTTAGTAAATTTCCTTAAAGATATTGATATCGAAAAACAGCAGATCTTGCGTAATATTGCTATCGGTAATCGCTATGTTAAGT
Organism: Mimoniades ocyalus; assembly: GCA_018245615.1. Classification (NCBI taxonomy): domain Eukaryota; kingdom Metazoa; phylum Arthropoda; class Insecta; order Lepidoptera; family Hesperiidae; genus Mimoniades; species Mimoniades ocyalus. The sequence continues at coordinate 9,863 of DWDV01002341.1, forward strand.
AGACTGGAAGATTGTTAGCAAAAACTGTATCAAAAAAAAATTGCATCGTAAAGTAGCTATTCGTAATTTAGTGAAAACATCTATCTAAGTGCCTACTTATTGATTCATTGTCGAAAATGTTTCGTTGGACAATCGTATCATGCAATAGGATTTCACTTTTTATTCAATGCATAGGTACTATGTACCTGTGTTTAGAGAAATAAAATATTTAATGTTTATTATTATTATTCAGGAGTTTATTATGAATTGACAGATATCTATTCTTAGGCATTGGATAGTTCAAAAATATCATATTCGTGAAACAAAAAGAAACGAGGTACTTTGAAACAATTCTTCAGGAAACATCTACGGGGATAAACAGTTGCTTAAAAGCGAATTCGACCTATTATGTTTAATATTATTGAAAATTTTATTATTATTTTCTTGAAGTCACCCCAATATATCAATTCATTATTGATATAACTCATATATAATAAAATTGTATGTCACTCATATTGTATTTACATATAGACATTATGATTAGAGTAACGCTAAAATGTCTAATAATTACTATAGTTTTTAAATTTTTTTAATCAAAATTAAATCACCGTAAGGAAGTATGGAAGTAAAGAACTAGTCTCGCGTCTGATTGAAAAATTTTGTTGCTTGTCCCAACTGTCTGTCTTTTGTCATGTTTAAAAATCGTCGCAGTTTAAAAAATATCATTAATAGGGAACAGATGAAGAAACCGCGCGAAACTATTAAATAAATTAGTTTTTACAATACCAAGAGACGAATTTTCTGTTTTTCACATAATAACTTTTAGGTAACTGTTTTGTATTGGACAATAAATTTGATTAAAATAGTTTAAGTAGCTAAGTATTGCAAATTGTTGCATTTTGAGTTTATAATTAAAGATTTAGTGCAAAATCATGTAACATATTTGCTTGCCTCGTTGACTGAATAGTTGCAAGTGCGACTGCCATTCTAGAGGTCCCGGGTTTGAATCCCGGGTCGAACACTACTAAATTTTTCTAATTTACATTGGGTCGGAATCTGGAAATGTGCCCGGTGTATGGCAGTAGCCTCACCACCTATTCCATAGTGGGATGTAAACGTAACTGGTGAAACGTAGGAGTTTTCTACATTTCTCTGCCTACCTATTCGGGCATTACAGGCGTGATGTTACGTTTGTTACACAGCTATTATTTAATAATGTACTTGCTAGTATGTCCATTTGCTGCAAAAACATAATTATACGAGAATCTAAAACGAAAGATCAACATGCGTGTGTTGCGTCATATTTAATTACTTAACGAACTAATTGTTCTTGCATATCAGAGCAAATTTACGTGGGAAACTATTAATTAATGTTTTTTTTTTTAATTAACAAAAGAGCGATCAAACCATGTCTGTGTCAGAATAATGAATGTGTATGAGTTCTATGATTTTATGATTAAATAGCAAGCAAGTGTGAGAGGTGGCTTGTATAAATAATAACGTGCTCCGACGATTTGGATACACGAAGAATGATCAATATAAGAATAACAAAACAGATATACAATGCGAATGTTGATGGATGCAGGTGTTTATGAAACCAAGGGATGTCCCGAAGTAGGTGTATAGTATGGTGCCTGAAGTTCTGAAATTGCTGCGTAATTGTAATAAGGGAGTGATGAATATAGAGGACGCATATCATGTCTGTAAGGATAGAGACATTTAGTACTTAGTGCGCTCTGCCTACCCTGTAAGAGATCTGGCGTAATACCTAGTAGAATAATAACAAAAACATTATAAACACAACAACGTAGCATCACACTTGTAATCCTAGAAGTGGTAGGCAGAGAAGTGTTGTACACTCCCACGTATCACCAGTTACGTTTACAT
>DWDV01002342.1:0-11727 GCA_018245615.1 Mimoniades ocyalus
GCTCGACCCGGGAATCGAACCCAGGACCTCCCGTTCGGCAGTCGCACTTGCAACCAACACGACCAACGAGGCAGTCGGTTTTTCTTTAACAAAATAAAATCTTAGTGAACTTAGACAATTATTACTCCTTATAAGGATATAGTTATGATTTTAGTATTTGATGAGTCAGGGTGCATATTTTTATATTAAATGTTATAACATGTATAGCTGCATGAGGTCATTTATTAACAGCCTGGGATAACGTGCAGAATTTTATAAGGAAATATTTACATAGCAACATGATTAGTACACAGTGAGAAAAATGTTAAAAATGAATCGGCGGCACCTCCTGCAGGGTTGGCAGCTGGCCGGTTACATTTGTGGCTTAATCATATTCCACTAACACCTGAAATGTTGCTAGGGCATTTTCAGCATCAACTATAATCAAAGTCAAGGTATGTATATCTATGGTGGACAAGAATGGTCCCTAATCCATGGTGGGACGTACACGTAATTGGTGAAACGCAGGAGTGCGCTACTCTCCTCCGCCTATCTTGGGACTCTCTAGTGGGACGTAAACGTAACTGCTGAAACGTGGTAGCGTATTACAATTCTCTGCCTACCTCTTCGGGTATTGCATAGGGAGGTCAAGTTTTATTTTGATTACAATCGAAACCTACTCTATATTCCGAGCAGATCTATTTGAAAGGACCTTAATAGTTTCTTGGATCGTTAAAGTTCCCACTAAGATTCGCGTATAATACGCTATGTAGCAGTTGAAAAACGGAAATGGTAAATATAGTTCTTTCACACACACACACACACACACACACATACTAGAAAAACACACTCGCGACGCGCATACCTGACTTCATATAACAAACTTTACATGAACGTGACTTTGAAGCTAATTATCTGGCTTTTCCACGCGCAGACAATGATTTCCCTCGGCGCGTTGATTCATGCGGCTGACTGTTCCAAAATTGGTTTTTAATGTTGTTATTATTATTATTATTATTATTATTTATAAGGAAAATATTTACAGTCGACTGGAAACAAAGCTTGTTCTCACGCGAAGAGATGACATGCCTTGTGGCGTTCGTCACTACATACAACGTAACATAATCACGACTGTTTCCTCGTACGGGTAGGCAGAGTGTTATAGGTAGTTCCATGTCTGCTTAGTTATGTTATGCGTCCTATAGAATTGGGGTCGAGCCTATTGCTAAACTACGTACAACTATGATTAATAATATGTAGAAATGTAGTATGATTTATAATTGTATAGTTTTCCCCACGCACTACGTGGACAGCGTCATGTAGGGCGGAAAATTAACATAATAACAGACTGAAATACAACATAATCCTTGCCGCCTAACACCACTAAGTGACGCTGCAGTGGTGCTTATGACCAAATCTTAGACGTAGTTATCTTCTTGTTATCTGTAAAAATTTAATATAGTGCATGTACATATGTATGTATATGCAAGCCCTCATAATTAATATCTATGATTTGTTTCAGAACCTTTGGTATCTACCAAAGGTTCTGAAACAAATGGCTTACTTAATTCTGCCAAGTAGATGTGTGTTTCGATTGACCTACTAACTAGAACTTCCTTCGCTCTTTCAACGCGAAACTACCTATTACACACACGATTTAAAATAGGTGTACCTATAATAGTCATCGAAGGTATTATCCGATCGTCCGCCTACCTGGCGCCGCTCTCTCACGCATCTTTTATTAATATTTACGTAATTATTTTTGTTATATTAACAAACCGAGTTACAAATATCCCTTATCTTTACAGACCTGACATCCTACTTCCGCTTCATCATTCTACGTACACACACGCTGGTTTTAGAGACTTCTGACTCGTAAAACATTTGCGTAAACTCTAGTATGTTACTGCACACTTACAAAAATTGCTTTGACTAGTCACAAGCTGCGCAAAAAGCCAGAGTTCAGTTGCTAGATCGGGAAATACATCAATGTCATACGGTACCAAGTTGAAGAGAACTATCGCCAGTTAATCTACAGGTCACAAAGCTGTGCATGATTCTTTCTACTTCAGTTCTTCAGCTATGTTTTTAATGCAAATAGAAAAGCGATATCGAGAAATGGGTGTAGCCATAATAATCTATAAATAGGTTAATTTTAACAATATAAAATAAATAAAAAACGAATTAAACAAAAATATAATTACAAATGAATTCAATTTTGGAACGAAAAGTTAGAATAGATGAATCTCTTCAATACGCTTGAAGAACTTAATTTTCATCTGCAACACTGCTAGCAGATCGTCTTCTGTTAAAATAATGTACCTCACGTCATTGCGCTTATGCTGTCCTTCGATCGTGAAGGTCATCTGAAAATAAATCAAACCTTTTTTGTACAGACCGATACTCGTAAACTTTTTTTGGAATACAACTTCATCTTATGCCAAGTGATATGTAGCTTGGAATATAGGACACTTTCCTAAACAGTGCCGTTGTCTCATTTTTCTAACAATACCAAGCTGTACGAATCGGGAAATATAGACGCTGGCACGGAGTACCACTCTTTGGCAATACGAAGCAGTAATGATTTAGCGGAACGCTTCGTCATGTCCAAGGTAATGTCTACAACGTATGGACGATAATCTGTAGTACTTGAAACGTTCAATTCCTTCATCGTCATCAATTAAGAGACGTCTGAATTAAATCGAAATCATAGATGAAGTTATTAGTAACTATAAATCGATTAACTATTTGTTGATGAACAAAACTAAATTAAAGGCTGTCGTGACGCCATTAACGCTCTGCCTTCTGTCACTTCGTGGCGACACAGTCATTTCTCTAGCAGATAATTCTGGTCTATTTCCGTTTGTTTAAAGACTAAACATCGGTTTGGTATTTAAGTTTGCTTTACAATTTCCATTATAAACAACCTACTCGTATTAACCATATTTAAGGATATAAATCTTAAAGCCAAGACCAATTACTTGGCAATCATATGTCATCAATCGATCATGAAAAAGCATATCTTGAACGGCCGACTAAATTAAACATGTTTGCCAGTCGCGGATGAAGCCAACAATCTGTGCCAACAAAGTGGCGACAGCATCAAAAATCGCCTTAAAACCAACTCATAATATGGTTAGAGACGGTTTCAAAAGGCACTAACCACAGGCACAACTTTGACTTCAGCCGTTTCGGTATACTTCTCCGCGACCCTGAAGAACACGGACACGGTCGCCTGAGGTATTGGGTACTCAACGGTGGGCTGGCTGAAGATCGCCTGGAAGCCAACAGTGGAACCTTACCAAACAAAGCATACCTTGTACCTGTATAGCGCGCGTGTATTGAGAAAATGATGAGTGTAGAAAAGGTCGTCTGTAACGACAGAAATATTTGGTTCTTTTAGACCCGAAATCCGAGTCGACACTATTGGATTTTTCCAACTTATATTTTCCATTAATGGTTCGAAACCTGGAAATGTGTCCAATGTAAGGCAATACGCTCACCACCTATTCCACAGTTGGACGTAAACGTCACTAGTGAAACGTGGGAGTGTTCTACATTTATCTACTTACCTTTTCGGGAACTACAGGCGCGATGTTACGTATGAATAATAATTTAAATTCAAATTGAGACCACTACAAAATCGTCGTTCAAACTTTTATCTGCAAACCCCTACAAAATTACTGTCGAATGAAAATGTACTTAAGTATGAATTAATTCATCAATCATATTACATCACCTCATAGAAGTAGTAATGGCAGCACTCGTCCTGAGATCCGCCCATGTACTTCAAGAAGTACTTGAATGTGTCGGTGAGACACCATTTCCTCTCTATGGTCTCCGCGATCAGACTTTCGCTGGTGATGGCGAGAGGTGGCTGCAGCTTTGTCAGGGCCACCTTCGCTAAGGGCGCCAGAGAGTCCCGGGTATCTGATGAAAATTAAAATTTGAAATCAGTGATCTAATAAATTAGTATTATATTATCCTCTTTCCCGCCTAAATTAGTTTTTATCACAATCATTCCAACTGTACGAAAAGAGGTCGCTGATAATGATTAATATGATAGCATAACTGCACGCCTATGTTATTTCGAAGGGGTAGGCAGTGAAGTAGGTACTTCTAGTTTCTACCAATAATGTTATATAGTGCAGGGTGTCTTTTTGCAGACTCCAAGCTGCTACTTGGTATTACTAGTTCGAAAAACCAAATATTCCTTCGCTCGACTTGTGTATCGAACCCGAGACCTCTCGCAAAGCAAACGCGCGCGCAACTACTAAACCAAAAAGGCTGGCGACTCTAAAAACAAAACTATTAAAAACAAATTACGTACACCGTATCGCAATAGTATCTAATCGGACTTTTACATTAACAGGTTGCTAAACATCGTGTATTATATTGTTAGCTTTCGAAAAATCCGTGTGCAACGCGTTAAAACTAATAAACATATTGAAATTTATTAGAACTCGCTGTACATGGCAACTGTTGCTAAATTTACTTGCAAACTTAGCTCAAGAAATATAAACAACACTTGAGTATTCTTAGATCAAAGCTTCCACGCACATATTATTACATCGTTGGACGCGATTGCAGGAAAAATGTATATACGTTATTTTGTTGAGTCAATAATATTGCACAATAGCGGTATAATAATAGGAAGTAGAAAATCAAAATAAAGGTAGTGATGGGTTAGTGGTCAATATGAGTAATTCAGTCTCCCAAACCGGGAGTCATGGGTTCAAATCGTGCACATCTTTACAAAAAAACAATGTGCTTTTATTAAATTTTAAAACTCTCCATAATCCTTATTAGGACATATGAAGTTTGCCAAGCCGCACTTGGCCAGCGTGGCACACTATGGCCTTGACATAACTGATAATGAGACGAGGCGCGTGTTTAACAATGGAACAATAAAAAGGCGAATGATGATGAAAATGAATAATAATGAAAATAGTAATATAGAAAACTTGTGAAACTTGGTAATGTAGTACACTCCTCTGTCTACCTCTTCGGGGATTGTAGGCGTGATTTTATGTTTATATAGATAACAATGTACTAATACATGTACTCATCCTGTATCGAATACATATTAGTAACTTAAATTCGTGGTACTCGTAAGTAGAACAGTTGGCCGACTTTTTTCTTTTGATTGCTCTTTGAAATAGTGCAGATGACGCATGTGAAGTGACTGATCGAGAAACTTCGATCACTTAGTATAAAGATCCTGGTGTTCTTCACAGAATCGTAAAAATGGAATGTTTATAATTACTACACTGACGTTAAGAATTCTTAAACAAAATTCAATTCGGACATTTGAATGTCCTATATGTATTTATAGTGTGGAATATGAGTAAATGATTTGACCCAACGGCAAAGGACTGTTATAAAACACGGTCAAGACAACATGTACAGTGTATAAATATATAATAATATAGTAAGATATATAGTCAGTATAGTGTACACTTAATATAGTTAGACAAGAATATATGTAGTTAGAAAGCGAGATTGATAAATGTTGTAGCACGTTTAGTGTTTAAGGAAAGATATATTCAGCACTCTACGTTCTCTGCCAACCCCGCAAGGGATTTGGCGTAATGATATGATATTAATAATAAGTATAGATACAATTTATGAACAGTTGTACTAACTAGCTAACTGTTTTAAAGTCTGCCGCAACCCCAGCGACTCCTTCGCCCTGTTGAGGATGGAGGTCACCGTGTCTATCGCTTGCTCTTCGTACGATTTGATTTCCGATCTATTCATAATTTTTAGGATTAAAATTTTTTAAATTATAAATAACTGATCAATAAAACGTCAGAGCTAATGACAATGTCAAATAAATCAAGTATTCACGTTCCTTTTTGTATTTTATAACAATTGTTCTGTCATATAATTGCGGGAAATCCATTGTCGAAGACGATGGTGTTTCCGTCATGTCAATAGTGTTGGCAATAACGCGACAGTGCTGCCATCTATTCAATGACAATGTTGTTGCAACCCCCAATAAAGAACGCTTGAGTGGGAATGTTGACTTTATATAATCAGGCAGGCATAATTAAGTAACTAACTGCCATATCTCTCCAGATTTAAAAACCTGTCTTGATTTCCCTACATTAATTACTCTTCTCATACACCTGATATTCTCCTGATATTCTCAAGCAGCCTTGAACCTGTCTTAATACTACATACAACTGTCACTCATACAATATATCTTCACAGAAGCGTATCTCTCAACAACGAGCGCGATAAAATGTATCAGATAAGCCGAACCTCTTTATCTTACAAATAATATATGTTGATATATATATTATGTAATTATCAACTGTGTAATTCGTGAGGTGAGTCATAGCGGCTTGATACTGTGTTGGCGAAAGTGACGTGACGCATAGCGCCAGGCGCCGCGTCTGCTCCCCTTTTATGCAACTTGCGATGTATTCTGTTGATGTATACAGCTGTTGTACCAGGGCTTTGGGTTTGAGAACATATGAAGAGTAGCATGTGAAGTTCCGAAGAGCGTTTGAGGTAGATCTTATAAACAATTTTGATTACCGTTACGTTGATATGATAGCTATTTAATTGGACATTAAAATAAATATATACTGAGGTTACAAAAAATGGTGTGAAGTTTGGTTATAGGATTCAATTGAAATTATCGTATAAGGCAGGATAATTAAAAAAATTTAGGAACATATAGTAAAATGTATGACAGGCATCAAAGAAAAGGGCATATTTCAAAAAAATCTGTTTATTATTACGCCCATAGAAATAGATGTCAAATCTAATGTCGGCTATGAGGAAAAACTGTTCGCGCGGACATTGGGAAATGAATACTCCACTCCAATACATAATTACGCAAATATAATTAACTACAATGTATTTTCATTAATGTGATTCAATTAAATAAAACAATTATTAACGCTATTAATTGTTTTATTTCAGACAACATCACCATAAAAGGTGTAAATTATACGACAACGTGGACGCGAATGAATTCCCGCATCTTTTTTTTTCTAATTGTCAGTGGCTGTTGACCCTAATGGCTTTCACAGTTTCACCCTATTTAGTCGCGAGTTTAAGTAGCTCCAGCTAGAATACGGCGAGGACGGGTAGCAATGAGGTTCAGCACCGGACTGGCATTCCCACATATTCATATAGATCTGGCATATCCACTCGAACGCACTTTAATATGCGTAGAGGCACAATGTTCTTACTCAAAAAATAACAACTCGGTCGCTCGCAACGATGGCATGTATCGTGAAACACTGTGGCCTAGCCCGCCTCATTCTGAAAGAACGCTGTGTTTAACATTGGAACGAGAAACTGATTGATGTTGATGATGAAACTGTACATGAATGTGAAAAATTGTAATCGTTATTCGTGTAAACAGAGAGTAATTAATATAGAAAAAAAACATATTAGGGTTATTAGAATAGAGTTATTTGGAATTTGGTGCTCATTACCTACCCCGTAAGGGACCAGGCATGGCAATATAATGATCATCATTGTATTGTATATCAATTTTCCCAATAATGATTGTCAATGTATTGACGAAATACATAAAACAAGGCTATATAGACCTTTTTAACGGTATAGGAAAATTGAAAGGCTCAAGTTTTAACGGTCAGAAATATCTGACGCATGAGTCATTTAACGTCCGTTTCAACGGCGTTCCTCAACTCGACTGTCGTATTCAAATTTCGAACAGCTGACGCGACATAGCTACATGCACATCATGAATGTTAGAAACTTAACAACTTGGTTCGTTTGTCAAATAGTTCCATAGTTTGTTAACTAGTTGTGAAGTTAGCAAGTATCAATAATAAAGTGTCACTTGAGTCTTTCTAAGTTTTGATTATGTCTAAATTGGGTATAAATTACACTCCCTATTCTTTGATGGAAGGTATAATATAGCTGGGGAATCGTGGGAGTGTACTACACTTCTCTACCTACCCATGTAGGTAAATACAGGTGTGATTTTATCTTAAAAAAGATTAGTGTCAACAAACGAAGTAAACAGATTAAAGGTAAGAAGCGTAGTAATTATATGGGAGTAAAAAAATTTGTTTAAAAACATATATATATGTTTTTATATACGGAATTTTTTTCAGCTAACGATATTGTGCTAGTGTCAATCCTTACACAACTTTTTACATTTTGAAAATATTCGCCCTGTAGACATTTACTATCACCCTGTATACGTATATTATACAAGGTTCATTTCGTACTAACAGTTGTGTTCAGCAGTGTTAGTTCCAATCGCCAGCAACTTGTGTATTAAATGCATGGTAACATTATCGTTTTGCACTTGATACATTGCCTTGTTTGTAATAAGGGTGTATTCATACTTTGTAACTAAACCTACTGCAGTCCACTGCAGGACATCGGCCTCCCGTGAGGGGTTATGTCCATAATCCCCACGCTTGGGAAGCGAGTTGGGGATGTCAGAGTACAGTTTCTTGCAACGCTTACGCTACTGCCCATTGGCGGCCAGAGCATTTAGCTGTGCGTAGGCAGACCGCACCATACTGCGATCATAAGCATAAGATTTTCAGATTTGTGGTTTTTATTTAGAGGAAAATTGCAGTGAACGCCATCAAGCATACACCTAATCGTCACTCTCCCACATCTATAAAATAAGCAATTAAAGCAAAAATATATAATTAATGAGACAAATACTAACCGCCCAGTGTTTACACGCCCTAATACAAACAGAGCCGATAAGCTTTATGTCAACTAACATTGTTATGGATGTAATTACATAAGCGATTACACTTTTTATGTAATCAAAGAAACTGTTTTAACCGTTTGGGTATAAACCATTTGTAGAGACTACTCCACATGTTATACTACGAGTATATTCACTGCATTTAAACAATACTGGAGTATTATTTATTATATATACGCAGCACTGGTTTTATGTAAAAAAAAATGTAATACCACGCCTGTAATCCCCTAAGTAAGGCCTCGTCTCCCCCGCAGACAAGTGTAGCACACTTGCCCTTTGTTTATGGTTAATGAACGTTGGTTCGTTATTTTTATTTTTGTGATAGCATTTTTAGCTATATGTGAAGGTTTAAAAATAACTGTTTTTCTCATTATTTGCAGTTTCACCTCGTTATCATTCTGTTGACGATTGTTTAAGATATAATTAAGTCGTGGTTTGCATAGTGATTCATTAACAGATATTTGGCTTAATTTTAGTTTTATCAAAATTAGCGCAGTCATTCGTAAGATAAGATATAATATGTTTGTTCAGAGTATATACGCATATACTGCGAGAATAGCGGAATCAAAATTAAAATGCTAAGGAAGTCTTGGGCTGAGTTATTATGTACTATTCAAATAATTATAGCTCGCGGCTTGCCTCGCTTTACCGTGGATATGAGACAATTTTCACCTTAAAAAATATCCTATATCTTGATAAGTTATCACCACACAAAATTGCAACAAAATCCATTTATTAGTTTTCGAGGTATGAGCGAATGAACGTACAAACAAACAGGCCGAAATTCCCAAAAAACGATGTGTCTTTTCCGCTCCGCATTAAACATATATGTTTCAATATCTTTTGTAAAGCTATTTCATACACATTATAAAACTATATTATTTATTATTACAAGACAGACAGTTTATAGACACACATACGAACAAAATTGAATACGTTATGTTTAATTTTCATTCGCTACACTAAAAATAGTTTGTATCAAATCATCTTTTCGGTTCATTAATGGCGCTATAATTGTAACGGATCTGCCACTGGCCCACTCTGAGTTTCCATTGTAGACCCCGACCTACAAACTGCCGGCTTGTATCGCACACAGGGTGATTCATAAGGAGATGGCTGCCATAGACATAAACCGAAAAGAATATACTTTTGATACGATAAGATAAAGACATAAGAGCTTGTTTTTAAAGATTATTTATATTTTATATTAAAAATATTAATCAATACATAATTAAAGATTATTTAAATTACGAGAAAATAACGTAAAATCACGCCTGTTATCCGCAAAGAGGTAGGCAGGAGTCCCCACCGTTCACCAGTTACGTTTAAGTTAGGGACTAGGGAATCGAACCCAGGACTTGTCGATCAGCCGGCGCTCTTGCGACCACTCGAACAACAAAGCTGTCAAGTATACTCGTAGGTAATATACATAGTTTCATTGTAAAACGAAAATTAATTTATATTTATATTATAAAGATGAATTTGCATTAAAAAGTCGTTTCCAGGTAAAGACATTAAGATATGATATTGAATAAATACATACGTATTACGTATTTATACATATATCCAGCTGCCGGATCGAGTCATGTGTATATCTTGATCGGCGGGCGAGCTGCGCGCGCGCAACACGCGTCAGTTGTTCCACAATATCATAAGTAGAGACACTTGAATTTCGAACGCTCGAACCCACCCGGTGACCGTTATTATTAAATAACTTCCCGCTTTTTATTCAATTTTCGAACGCTCTTTGAACATAACATACGCTGTGAAAATTGTTTCAAGATATTTGGTGTATTAATTAATAATTCAATAGAACTGAATACAAGTTATGGGTGCGTTAGACTGTGTTGGTAACAAGTTGAGTACGACTCAAAGTACTGAGGTTTTAACTGTGAAAATGAATTCGGAGACGTCTTTGAATGAACCGGTGAGTATTTTTTTATTCTATATTCTTGACAGATATTCTCTATGCTGCCAGTTATAGCGATGAGATGAATACAAATATTTATCTAATTACCACGGTCCATTTTCGTAAGCGTTATACGTTTTCTGTTTTCATTGCGCTGTTTACAAATATTTCTATTTTTAGTTCGATATATCCACGACTGTCTCGTTGGTAGAGTTGGTTGCAAGTGCGACTGTCCATCGGGAGGTCCTAGGTTCAATTCCCGGGTGGGGCACTACAAAATTTTTCTAATTTAGATATGTGCCCGGCAATATGCTCACCATCTATTCCATAGTGGAACATAAACGTAATTGGTGAAACGTGGGAGTGTTCTATATTCCTCTGCCTGCCTATTCGGGGATCGCAGGCGTGATTTACGTTACGATATATTCATGAGACTTAATCTGATAAGATAACAATGTCGATGTTTATTAAATGATATTGTTTTTAAGGCATAACAAGAGTATGGAGTTACACATTATGATTACCAATATCAACAGTCCAGTTTTTTAATGGGATAGGCAATGAACACCTTGTACCAGATATCTCTTTTTAAAGAGATAATGTATAAATGTAAGTATAGACGTACGACTCTATAATATTTCCTTAGATTTCGATATTTTATCATCCCCAAACTGGACTTTATTTGTTAGTAAAAATTCATGGTTCCCATTCCATGATGTACATATGACATAACTGGTAAATCGTGGCAGTTTACGACACTTCTACGTCAACCCCATCAAGGAAATACCAGCGTGATGGTATGTTAGAAGAATGACATTTTACTTGTACTAAATTAACATCAATGTTTAATATTTTGTTTGTCGTTTCCGCTAGTTTCAATGCCATGTTTTGGTACGCTATCATTGCGATCGGGTTCAATTGATAATATTTAACGTCCGAAATAATAGAGAAGGGACTCTGAAGTGTAGTATCGATGTACTTGGTAAAGATTTGACTGCCTCGTTGGTCGTGTTGGTTGCAAGTGCGACTGCCGATCGAGAGGTCCCGGGTTCAAACCCCGGTTCGGGCACTAGTGGATTTTTCTAACTTAGATTTTCTAGTAGTGGCTCGGAGTCTG
>DWDV01002343.1:0-11726 GCA_018245615.1 Mimoniades ocyalus
ATGAGAAGGGTTAAGGCCATAGCTTAATATACCATATAACATTATACTCAAAAACAAGCAAATAATTTCACCAGACCAATGTATACAAATTTAAATCAAACAACAGAATAAACCCCATTACCATATTATAATGGAAGGGTAATGAGTTTTGCAAATAAACGGCCTATAATGGATAGTATTCAAGTATATTTTACAGGTGAGTTTTCCCGTTGTTATGTATGAACACAATCTTTCATTATTGCGAAGGTCGCGAAGAAAAACGGCCGCGATAGAGTTTGGTGCAAGTTATAACGATACATAAACTCTAATAATAATAATAGATATTATTGATAATAATATAATATAATCTTTGCATATATGAATTGAATAAAATATGTTTAACGAACAAACAGGTAACTAAATTTATCCATAAATAGTTAAAAATTAACAACTGTTCTATAATTATATCATATAAAGTAGCAGCAATGTTGCGCATACAGATAATAATCTAATCACGTCAACAACGACTCCGATAATGTAAAATTAATTGACGAGTTTAAAATTAATTTGACGAGTAATAATAATTGTATTTTTAAGCTTTAAATTTCGAATGATAGTAAAAAACTTCTTTATTAACGTTAAACGCCAACATTCTATCAACGAATACAATACATCCCGGCCCAAACCTCGCAGACTGCCTAAACATGTGAACTGAAGTATGAAGGCCCGGCAATTAATGCGCCTTGATTAGTCACGATCTTAAAGATACACTTACTTTTACTGAAATAAAACATCATATTGGAAGCATTTTATATGATTAATCATACGTACGACAAATATATAAAATAATAAATGAGAAATGTTATCGGTGAAATGTGATTTAGCTTGGTAACATTAACAAACAGATAAATTGCTGGTGAGCAAAATTGCTTTTCGCTGCTCTATTTCAGAGTAGTAGCGTCTTGCTCATTTATTAATAACTTTTAGAGTTATATATATACACAAATACAATTTTTCATTCAAAATTATTAAATAAAAGAAATCATAAATTCAGAAATAGCAAATAGAAGGAACATAGTATTTTTGTTGAAATATTAGAGTCGTAAGCATAGTTATGTATGTATATTATGTATCTTAGCGTAAACTCTCTATATACATATATACTAGGTCTGATTACCAAAGGCTCTGACAATTTTCGCAACAGATGACTGTGTGTGAAATCGTACAAAATTATTAATATTATTCCTCATGTCAGTGATTTGAGTCTCAATCTTAGCTCATTAACCTATGTTTGGTAACTCCGCCATTCAGTAACACAGGTTATTTTAGGTTGATAAAGATTATCACGAAATACGAGTATACTTGCTTATTTACATATGTGTTCATGTGCGTTATGTGTTATGGACTCATAACGCACAAGAACACATAGACCATAGACACACGTTGCCTGCTTCTGTGAATGACAGATAAAATTTCCTAATTTTGTGATTCATGTAACCATCAATAAAACAATCAATTTATTGTTTTACGTAAAATTCCAATGAATTTTATTTACTATTTTAACATTAACGTCTTGGATCCCGAGAAATGGCATTTAATGAACATGAAAGTGTCAAAAAAAGTAATAAATTGACCATTATTATTCCTTTGCACTCCGTTGTCGCCGTATTTGCGACATTAAAAAGCTATGCATAACTTAGGCTGGAGTACAAAGGGTTATACCTTTAATTCGTTGTCTGACGAACAATGTTGATGGTAAAAAAACTGCTTAGCATCTCCCCGAGATTCTTTCATTTATATTAGCGAGAACCTTCTGAAGAACGCTCGTTATCTACATCTTTCCCGTCAGATAGTGTCCAAAGAGAAAGGATACGCTTCTTTGCAGATTGTTTCGCTTTGTATATCCTTCAGTGGGTAAAATAAATACAAGATCCAATGTAAGGGATTTTTTGGTTCGCGTCTTTTGTAGAATTGTATTTACGTTGATAGTGTTTTTACGTGTACGTTATTACGTGTGCTTCGTAGTCGACCATTTGGAGAATTGTCGGTGTTGTTGTATTTTAGTATGAACAGTATGATTTTGATGTTTGCATGTGTATAATCGAGATGCTGCCCTAGTTCTCTGGATGAATATCTGCCGAAACTAAACACAATGTTATTTTTTATTTTATCATTTAAATTAAAGTCAAAAATGTATATTTACAAAAAAAACTATATAGGTATAATTAAAATGTGCTCTATTTTATTCACTCAAACAATATGATACAAAACAAAAAATATATATTACACTATGGAAATACGATCAGATTTGATTTAATTCTTGAAACGTAGCGAGATCTGTCAACAGTTTGTTAATTTCATTAAAAGTATCACAAACTGTGAAAACTATTGTTCGTAGATCGCACGTTGAGACATGCAGAGCTAATAACGACGCATACCCACATATGTATGTATATAACTCTATACCTATCGAGTGTATCGTTCACCGGAGACATATAAACCACGATCACGTTTGTCGAATGTAACTGAACAGAAAACAGTTCACTGTGCGAGACTAGAAAAGTAAATATTTCCATTTCGTCATTGTAAATTCATTGCACTATAATTGCTATAAAAATCACTTGCTATTTTGCTTTTATTGATGGAAACTTAAAGGAAAAGGAAATCGCTCCAGTATTTCATCAGTTTTCTTTTAACATAACATTTTTCGGAGACCGCATAACCCCATAACAACGGTCACTTGGCATGTTTTGTATCTGATTAAGCGTATCATTTATTTTATACTGTAACATCTTTTTTACATACATATATTGCATGAAAGCGTCTATTTAAGATTTTTAGATTATAATTATATTAAAGTTCATTACAAACATGATACATTGCGTTCAATAAATGACCGTAGCTGAATAAATAACGGTGTCAAAATCACCTGTTATAAATATCTGTCAAATTATTAACATGATTATATTAGAGTTGCCAACTGTTCTGTTTTGTATTTTTCCTGCCTTTGTAATGTCCTGGGATGTCCTGGATAGTTTATAAGCAGCGTTCTGGGTTATTAGGTTATATACTCGTATTTTAAAACTCGCGCGCCGCTATTGCAATACTGTTAATGCTCTTGCAATAATGTTACACATATGTATATTTATTATATTATATACATATAGATTTATTTGCACATATATATTTAATATAATCATATTTGATTATGTATAAACATTATTATTATTATTATTAATTGAGTGTCATTCGCCCCTTTTCCAGTACATAATTAACTGTTGCTACTGTATTACTATGGCCTGTGTTTCAAGTTAATTGTCCTGGTTTTTCCAACTTCAAACCATAGTTTTCTAAATTTGAGATTGGCACCTTATGTATCTTAAATTTTTTTCAAGAGTTGATTAGTAGGTAGGTACATGAAAATAATCACTTTGGCTATACACCGAGAATCTGATTTTTTTTGATGTTTCAAAATCCGATAGCGTTTGACAGTTCTTCGTTTTTTATTCTGTGTGCTTTCAACATAAACGTCTAAATTCTATATGTTAACACTACTTAAATGCGAATCACGAACTAAGTCTACTACAAGTTGTTTGCGCAATTTTTTTGTGTAAAACGATATGTAGAATATAGTATGAAACATTTCGATTGCGAAAACAAAGCGCGGTAGTTTTCCTCAATATCGTTCCGCTTCTACATAATTGACATGTGAATACTAAATGTCCACGTACAATTGTAGAACACGAGAGCTAATTTAAATAAATAGTTTGACCATGGCCTGCACCGTTGCTAACGTTCAGCAAACATCATTGTATGTTTTACATAACTACAAATGATTATTGAATCAGCTGCTCAAATTACTGTTATTTCAACATTTTTCAAATCTATTTGATGACTTAATCATTTAAAAAATTGTAAAGATGTCATCTATATATGAAGTTGTATAAAATCAGGTCTCGATGTAATATGTATGTAGGTATAATATCATATTGCAATAGACAAACAATATTAGCTCCAAACTTCCTCATACACTGAATCATTATCCACATATGATGTAGTGCATGTTATAAGTATTTCAAGGTCTTTTTTTACCAACAACTGTTAACTACATATTATATTGTCAACCGTTATTATAATTGTATCTAAATTATTAACCCTATAAAAACCTTTCAAATCTATCGATGGTCTAAATAAATAAAGGATCTGTCGCTAAAGATTATTATTATTATATAATTATGTGCGATCCCTTAGGGGTTGGTAGAGAACACGGAGTGCTAAATATCTATCCTTACATGAGATACGTAAAATTATTAAAACCATTTATGAGATTATCAAATCTGAATGCATATAAAACTGATGTCATCCTGGAACAACAGTTGAAGATAACAACAATTACGTAACATCACGCCTGTTATCCCCGAAGAGTTAGGCAGAGGAGAGTACACTCCCACGTTTCACCAGTTACGTTTACATTCCACTAAAGAATACGTGATGAGCCTTTTACCATACACCGAGCACAAGGAAATAATCTAAATTAGAAAAATCCAGTAGTGCCCGACCAAAGAGACAGTTCAATAACAACAGTTGATATGACTTTTACTCTCTCCACGTGGCCGGATCACGCCTTATGACACGAGTATTCGAGTACTCACATTACGACGAGAGTATAGATATATGTGCATTAATATATTGAATATTAACTTTACTGAAATGACGAATGTTATTATTCGTATTCGGGCACGCCAGATCCCTTAGCCTGAGAGCACAGAAAACCAAATACTTCCTTACAGACCTCAAGTGATTTTTCTACATTAATCACTTTACATCACCCATGTAAGTTTCGGGTACTTCTAGCTCCCCGTTCTCTTATAAAACATTAAAAATATCAAATCTCTATTTCACTTAGTTAATATCATGTAGATAGAGCCTAAAAAAATATTTAGGATATTTCAAATCTTCGTAACTCTACATTGAATAGTATTCACTCATTGAAAGAAATGGAAGGTCAGTGAAGTTAATTTTGAACAGAAACAATATTAGCCACTATTTATTATTAGGTGGCGACTGACACGCCGGGAGCGACGACCTCACACCGCAACTCCATACAACCGCCTATTATTTTTATACCATACTATCGGCACAGTACTGTGGTATTTATAGGAATCGTACTATTTACGTGAATGATAACGAAACTACATACGTAATCCGCGGACACAACGACCATAGTGAATCGCTCCTATTTCTACCCCGTTCGAAGCAACTTAACGATTTATTGGTATAAGAATAAAAAAAAATTACAGACCTTGGTCAGTCCCAATTTTGGTCAACTCTGCTTTGACATTTAAAGTTTCCTAGCAGGCTAAGTAGTATCTGTCTCAAGTTTAATACTTGTAAATCCTTAGCCAGTAATCCACCGGCTAAAGAATAGTTCAAACTCCTCTCAGCTTTAGATATTACTCAGACAAAGCAAATGCTTTGTATTTCTTTGACAAATCAAATGTTTTTATTTATGTATTAATTTTGAACTAATAATATTCAGATATATTAACAAATCCATATATTTACAATCAATATGTTATCAAATCCATAGACAACTAGCAGTAAGTTGGTTTGCTAAAATGGCAACTGTAGGAAGAGGCGCTAGATTGGCATCTACATTTATACATTCGTGCCACTTACCAATCCAATTAATTACAGACACTTCGTTCGAATTGTTATAAAATTTAATTAAAATGAAAGCTGTAGTTACGACCTATCTATAGAATAATTTGCGTAGTTCATTTTGAAAGCAAAACAATACTACTTTCCTTACCGAGAAATTCTCGGTGAGAATATTGTTCCGCGAATAATTTTATACAGCTGAAGCTAAAAATAAACAAAACCCGGCTTGGCTTCGTTCTCGCCGAACAATTCTTAGTTATTTTCACACTTCCCAGAACATTAAGCTATTATTTTTTGTTTACTGCACAACCTACGGGACTGCGGGTACGATTCTTGATTTACAGCTACCATTAGCACCCGTCTTCTGTGTTTTGTTATGATAACTTACTTTGCTGTTACATCAACGTTTTGAACTATTCTAAACAATAAGAATAATATCGTTAATGTACTAGTATATACATACGATATATCAATAAAAATCAACCTAGTCTAGTTGTCATTAAAAACGTTTATTATGCAGTAGAATAAATTAACCGTTATAAAAAGCAGTTATTTCAAATATTCCTTTTTTTCACTGCCATTCGAAGGAACTATTCGGCGAATCGAATCGATTCCCACTGTAACAATACGCCAAATCGATTAGTGGCCATCTTTGTCGCACTAACACGATTGTGTACGGAAGTGATTTTTATAACTACCTGACGCAGTACACTGTGAATGTCATTGTAAACAATCAGCCAATGCCATATCCAGTATGCGTGACTATTGTATCACTGAGCGTAGATACTAAAATAGTTCTATTCGGACTAGCAAGCGATCTAAATAGGCCACTAAGAATTCATCAAATCTCGCAATATAACTACTTAGGTACTCTTATCAAAAACACGTACGATTTGATAATAAATATCAGAAACTGAATCTATAGGTAACGTAACCGATCCAAGTCGGAATATTCATCTCTAGATATAATACAGCAGTGGGTATTATTTCTGTTCATGAGACTCCGATAAGATAAAGAGGTGAGATACAATTTTTAACTCGATATAGTGTTAAGAAGTTATTTTTTATTGTCCACAGTATTAACCATGCATATTGAAGTGCAAGTCGCCCTCAACTTCGTCATATCTTACCTGTACAACAAACTTCCCCGGCGGCGAGTTAACATTTTCGGGGAAGAACTGGAGAAGGCTCTTAAAGACAAGTTCAGAGGTCACTGGTACCCAGACCGGCCGTGCCGTGGCTCTGCGTTCCGTTGTCTGAAAACCGGTGGACCACTCGACCCAGTTTTGGAGCGGGCCGCGCGGGAATCCGGCGTGCCAGTCCGAGATGTGCTGGAACACCTCCCGAGGGACCTCGCCGTTTGGGTTGATCCAGGTAATTGTCTAATCGAGTTAACATACACACCATTAGTATGAGCCTTTGTTAACACAGTATTTATTATTTAAAAAAATCACGAAAGCCATGCAAATATAATTGCATACTAATCTAGTGATCAGCTTGTTCCGTTTTTAAAATTTAAAATCAATAATTCATTAATACCCATACAACTTTACAATCTCTATCTGTAGTTAAACAAAAGCAGAATATTTTGTCTCACGTTGTATTTTCTTCGGTTTCAGGCGAAGTTTCCTACCGAATCGGCGAGAAGGGGGCAGTGAAGGTGCTCTTCAGCAGCGATGAGAGAGCTGCTGACGAAAGGACTGACCGAGAGGTAAGTTTAAATAAAATAAAAGTATTTAATGGAATTGGAAAATATTTGGTAACGCAAGCATTACAATTTTGTAAATACTATTAAGTATGTATATCTGAATTACATCTGCATAAAGAATGTCAAATAGTGAAATTTAATTTGTTATTTGTAACTGGTGAAACGTGGCAGTGTACTACACACCCTGCTTATCCCTTCGGGGATTACAGGCGTGATGTTACGTTTAATATTTTTTTTAAATTAAACTATTCAATAAGGAGTTAAGTAATGGATACACGTTTGAAAATTATCTGAAATCAGTGTCTTTTGTGAAATCCCATTTGTGATGACGGATAGGTACATAAAATTCAATGATTTCTATTTTCTTTAAAAATGCATTTTTTCTGTAGGTGACTCGCGCGTTCAACCCCGAAGCGCAGTGCTTCCGACCCGTAGAGCCTGCCACGGCGCCATCACCACCTACGCCCGCCGCATTCTCGCCGGCTCCGCCGTTCCGAGCGCAGCCGCTCACTTTCACAACAGCCACGTTCGCGCAGACCAAATTCGGCAGTACCAAGCTGAAAACAAGCAGCAAGCGCGCCAACCGAATGTCTCACACCGAATTCAGCAACTACATCAAGCAGCGTGCTGTCCAGCAGCAGCTCGCGGCGCGCGCGCTCTCGCCGGCCGCGGACCCCGCGGCGTACTTCGTGGCTCGCCGCGACGCAGCGCCCGGGGCAGCGCCGGCGTACCCGCCCGCGCCCGCGCACGCGCACCTCCTGCTCGCCAACTGAGCCGCGTCCGCGCGCTAACCGCCCCGCGCGACCCGCTCATAGAGTCTTTACTTTTATACGAGAGAGACGCGCGCCGCGATTTATTTTTTTATTTTCCGCGGGGGCGTCCCGCGCCGCCCGCCGCTTGTGATATCCATACGATTTTCCATAACTTTTTGTATTCTCGTTCGTTACGTCGATGTGTAAATTTATCGATAGGAGCAATAATCAGCCGCGCGACTCGCCGGCGATTTATTTTCGTAATATTTAAGCCGAGTCGGAGTTTTGATGTCTTCATTCGATATCGATATAATATTCGTAGTGTATAAGGGAGCGAAGGGCTGACTGGCCCCGTGCGCTTACGACGACGTACCTTCTTGAGCGAGTCTGTATACATACGTCCTCCATTCTAAGAAATACTGATATTTAAATATGTATACATAATATATATTCGTACGCGAATCGTTATAATTTTTCAAATGGATCCGAAAGGCCAATAGAGAAATTATGTATTTTTAATATTGAAATTGATAATTCATACTCTCTAAGTGTATAATAGCGTACGTATCTATTTTACTCATATACCTATCTATATATATGTAAACTTTTGCATATCCGATCGGACGCGGTCGGACGGAGCGGGGGCCGCCCGAAGGCGTCGGAGATCTCACCTAGCGTAATCATCATTGGTACGATTGTACTGTAATTATAATATACATAATAATATGATAGGTTTAGCTACGTTTCAACCTAACAGTATTTTTTTAAGAAGATATTAGTCCTCGTGTACATTGCCGGCCGACCGTGCCACGGCGGCCGGCCTTAGTCGTATGGTATACTTATTATAATATTGTTATAAAAGACATGAATATGGATAAATGATAGGAAAAAAAAATATTTCTGGATTCGTAACAGCTGGTGCATGCAAATTCATGGATTCATGGAAATACTACGTGTTATTTATCTTTTTTATATTTCACTCGGCATTTGAGTTCAGTGTTTCAAGCGAGGTCGGTCGTAGTGATAGGTAGCTTGACTGTAGCGGTAGGCGGGTATCAGCTTGTCGTTGGGCACGCGGAGGGCGCCACGCCGGCGGTGGCTCGCGAGCACGGCACTCGCCCGCGCGCTTCGCTCGACGCCGTGTGACACACATGTCTACAAGACATGATTCTGGAACACTACGTCGAGTGCACGTCCGAGGCTAATGGTATAACTTAGCGGCGACGTTAAACTGTATCATGGCGACTGTTAGCGTCGCACGAGCGCCTCGACGGCCCGAACATCGCGGGAGGCATTGTGTCGTGGATGTGTTCACTCGCCTCGCACCACTATGACAAGTTGTATACGGAGATGTGCAACTATTTTTTTACTATTTTTATATTTTGATTTAGATTAAGTCTAGCTGTATGATTTTCAATATCTACCTTTAATATGTAATTTATTAATGCCCTATTCTTATTAAAATTACGTAATGTACCTAATAATAATAACAGTGGTCACGATTGAAACACTGGCCATAGCGCTACAGTATTTTGTAGATAAAATCTATAATGTAAGTTTAATATAATACAACTTAGAGTAATGAGATTTTTTATTAATAAAGATAATTTTTATTTTTCTTTCTTTTGTAAGATATATTCGATGGAAGTGTTAAAGATAATATAATACATATTTGCATAATATAGTGAAGCGGCTCTCCGTGTCCGCAATATAATTAGTCAATAATAATTTTTCATATTGTTGTACGACTTTTTAAGTTTATATTAAAATGTTTTGTGCAATCTATTATTGTGTTTGAATTACTTCAGCAATTTTATGATAATACCTACCGTAACACCATTCACATCTCTATGCTGCAGAGATAGGGAACTGGGCAACTGGTCAGCTGGGAAATGATTGCCTTATTATGATTCATCAAAAGTAATATCACGTCTGTAATTCTGAAAGATAATGTCAGAGAAGTGCAGTATAATCCCGCGTTGTACCAATTACGTTTACGTCCCACTAAGGTATAAGAGGTGAGCCTATGACCTACCACACACCGGGCACAAATCCCGACCCGGACCTACTACTAGAAATATTTACAGGAAAATCTATATGAGAACACTCCAATAATACCTGACTCAGGACCTGTCAATCAGCTGTTGTGCTTACAAACATTTCACCACCGAGTTCATACAACCAGAACCTTATTTAACAGATGTTACGTACCAACTTGGAAACCTCCACACGAATTCCCGCTAAAAGGATTGCATTACACTAGTACTGTTAACAGTTAATTGTTACCCCAACGTAATGTTCCAAGTTACTCAGTACACAACGCAGCACCAATTAGTGGTGGGTAACAGGTGTAGGTATATAAGCGACAGCTGAAAAACTTGAAAAGTAGGTACCTACTGACACGTTCGTGTGCTATTCTGTTCAGGAAAAAGTGAAACAACTAATCAATTATATTCCTTCAAGTTCAAACTATAATTTAGCAATTACTGTAAGAAAGCACGCAACATCACGCCTGTAATCCCTGAAGAGGTAGTTAGTGTAGTACGCACTCATGTTTCAGCTGTTACGTTACAAGTCCCATCATGGAATAGATGTTGACCCTATTGCCTTACACTGGGCACAAATCCACATTCCAAACTATCACTAGGAACTTCTAGTTAGAAAACTCCATGATACCACATCCGGGATCGACCCTCGGACGTCTCAATGAGCAGTCGCGCTTGCAACCACTCAACCAAGTAGGCAATCATGAAACTCGAAACAAAATTTTGTTTCAACGTACATAAGTATACATTTGTATACAAGTAACAAAAAATTGTTTTTAATAAAGATGTGTATTTAGTTTGGAAACGGATACTTCAAATATAATTTAAGTTTCCCTTAATGGTGTATAAATAAAATTATATGGAGTGGAATGATTAATTTAGTCTCTAGCAATGTATTATACAACCCATACCACAAATCCACACATCAAATGACAAAAGTTCAATCCTGCATAAAATAAATAAAACAGCGTTTAATTAAGTCACTTTATTTATCAAACCACATAAGATGACAGACGTGAACCTCATCTATGGACAATTTGGTTTAGCTTCTAAACGCTCGATTCATACAAAAAGTATTCAAACTACTTAGGCTTATAGTAGGATACATCACTTGACCAACGATCCTTGCCAACACCGTAAACGGACTCGCGTATCACTTGAAAATATACATTTTCATTCAACAATAATAATAGTAAGAGACAAAGGAAAATTTATTTTATTATATATATTTATTATTTTATTATAGACGATTATTTAAATATGCACATTTCAACTGATAGATGGAAATAAAATATCTGTCTGTCTGTTTGCTGGTGAAGACTTGATTACTTCGTTTTAATGCAACAAACAAAACATCATTGCGATGAGAAATGACCTTTGTACGCACAAAATACATTCTATACATTACTAATATTTAAAAAAATCTATTGAAACCTCAAAATAGTTCAATAATCGATTTAAAATACATATGGCGGACGTTAGTGCTTAAATAAAGTTACAAATAATTTTGAACATTGTAACACGACGTTGCATTTTGCAAAAGCGCAATTAAAGGTATAAATAATAATTACCTAAAGGATA
>DWDV01002344.1:0-11724 GCA_018245615.1 Mimoniades ocyalus
ACTACATCTCACACTTGCGATTCGCAGACGACATAGTCTTGTTGGCGGAGTCGCTGGATGAGCTGCAACAGATGCTGAACGGTCTAGCATCAGCCTCGCGACAAATAGGTCTCGTCATGATTTTGGAGAAAACCAAAGTCACGGTGAATAAACACATCGATCCGAGACCTATCGGCGTAAATCGCCATCTTCTCAAAATTGTTTCGGAGTTCACATACCTCGGGCAGACGTTGCAGTTAGGTAATTTTGAAAGAGAGGCTAAAAGGATAATTCAGTTGCTCTGGACAGCATTTGATTAACTAGGTCGGGTCTTCTCGTCATCCATCCCACAATGTTTGAAACCGAAAGTTTTCAATCAGTGCGTCCTACCCGTCATGACATACGGAGCCGAGGCATGGACACTCACAGTGCGGCTAGTCCACCAGTTCAAAGTCGCTTAACGTGCTATGGAGCGAGCTATGTTTAGAGTTTCTCTGAAGGTTAGAATCAGAAATGAAACTATTCGACAGAGAACTAAGGTCACCGATATAGCTCAAAGGATTAGCACGTTGAAGAGGCAATGGACTAATCATGTCTTTCTGCAATATCGAGAAGTATAAAGCATAGAATGTCACCTTTGAAATTTATGATACCTTCTATACTTCGTGTAAACGATCTTTACGAAGGTGCCAATATGAAAACATGTCGACGAAAATACTCAAATTAAATTTAATACTAAAATCATACTTTTATATTATAGGACATCAGACATCAGTGCCCAAGGCATTTTGCGTATATTTGTCTTTACATGGCTTCTAATATCTACACAATATAAAATTTACTGTTCGGAAAATGTTATTTTCAATACAGCTTTAATACTATGTGTACGTTACGCAATTCGAAGCGTACATTTACTGATAAAATCTACCAGAAAGTATACACTTGCCAATAAAATGTGTTTATTTCCATTTCCACGTTAAATATAAAATAATTAATGATTGTGATTACAACAGAACAAATTAACAAATGTCAAATTCGATTTTAAGTGCTACGACTCGGTGAGAGAAATTTACAGTACTTGGAAGTTTCTATCGTATACAGATAGCAAGTAATAAGATAATTAGTCGAAGAATAATTTACATAAACAAGTTTATTCCCATTTATGATTGCTTTCTACGCCGATTCACACAGAGTCACAGATTCATACTATGCTTTGTATGATTTATCCAGGCTATTAATGCCATCTACTACTACTTGGTCGTATTTTAAATTCTCCTCATTCAAAGTGAATACTATGTTTAGCGCCATCTAACGCAATGTATTAATTTACAACTACAATTAATAGGTGGCGCTGTAATATGATTTTAAACCGTCATCTTATTTTCTAAAAATAACACTAGAGTTCGTTCGAAACGCTATATTTAGTTTTTAGACATTTGACAAAAAAGATGGCAGCGACTGCCGACTGCTGTCCTTCGGAATTATTGCGAAAATGGCGCATTATGTGATATTTTCACATAATTTATTAATTATAAGTGAAAATTTGTGTAGTGCTCCTTTGTGATAGTGTGTTATTTTACATGAATGACAGTGTTAATCGTGTGTAAATAGGACTTCGACTTTCTTCTGGATATTGGATTACATATAAAATAAAGGTATTTGAAGTCCTCCTACGCACAAAATATTATTTGACTTTTTTCCTTACTTCTAATACGGTTACGTTTGGAATGGTGGACCGCATTGTTTAGGACCATTACATAAGAATATATAGGTACGCACCATACGCCATAAGTATGGTTACTTTTATCCTAGAAACGGTCTTATTTATGATAGTATAACTAGTTCGGGGAATTGTAGTACGTGCATTCGTTTATGCCGCGGGATCATGGTCGCCAGAGTTAGTGGGTGCTTTGCGCGAGCTCATGACATCAGCAGGCCTTACCATACTTCTGCTGTAAACATTTAACAGCGTGAACAGTGAATCACCGCGCGATATTGCCTTTGCAGAGGCATGCGTTCGTTATAAATATTGTGACAAATTGCTTGAAACTTCTGTTAAAAAATTGACATTTGTTCCAACATTTTTTATTGTATTTATTTTACAATTTTATTTTAAATCCAAATCTGTTAAAAATGTTCATCCTAGATTGATACAAGAAAAATAAAACTATTTTCAAAGATGACTGTTTAGATGGTACCACAAATTGCTAAAATGTTAGAAAAAATCTTTACAATTAATATTTTTTATTTTTTGGCTTTATTAACTACCTGATTAATTTCGACAACTTTATGCCAATATTTTAAACCAATCACCAAAATGAAACAACACAATTGTCAATTACACAAATGTGAATGTGTGGTCAAGTATAGGTAATAAAATATATATGTAGGCTTGTGTGTTTATTTCTTTTAATGTCTGTTATTAGTTATTCCAATAATTTTTTTCTTTTCTTCATTCTTATCTTTCAACATAAGCAAATTCCGGTTGGGTAATTTTACTACATATTTTACATGAAAAACCTTTAATTTGATTTTTATTATCATTTTCCTACCCTACATCTTATTATTATTATATTTTTATTATTATATTTATTTTATTCTACTTTATATTTACCACTCAAAAGTATTTTTTATACATTTGTTGTTAAACATTTATTAGATATTTCTAGATAATAATGGAAATAACAACATTCCAACACTGCACATCTAATCTGAATATAAATAATATCAAAAATAGGTTTCTAGCTTTTCTTGGTAGCTTCACAATTTTATGAGCATAGCAACTGTGATATAAGTAATTGATTAGGTCAAAACTATTCAGTTTATGAGCACAACAGAATCATTTGAGATATCAAAATAAACTTCTAAATGTTTTGTAAGGCTAATAATACAATTTCTCAGAAGGGTATAAATTTTAATAAGATTTTGATCCATGAAAGGAGATGTCCACACTTCTTTATTTCCAGTATTTTATTTTTAATAATTATGAAAAACTACCTTTACTGTCCCTTTATTTTTTCTGCATTTTGAGACAATTACATATATTTAAATACCACAGATTACCCTTTTTTAATTCAAATATCAAATATGTCTATCATTCAAATATCAAATATGTAGTATATAAAAAAAAATCTATATTTTTATGATATGATTACTTGTTCCACATAACAAGAGCCAGATTTCATTGAAGTGTAATTTTTTTGTGGTATGACTAAATATTTTGAGCTGGGCAGTGGTGGGAAAACAGTTTTGAAATGTTATTAAAAAATACATACTAAAACGAAATAAATAAGAAATATTTCATTTTGTGTCAATTTTTGTGCTACTATTTTAATTGATATTATATGAGTACATATGTGTCACTGACCATAATGACATGTGTCTGGTCTTAGGTCAAATAGTTACTATTAGGTACAATACCATAGTATGCTAATATAAAAATACTGTTCTAATATAGTAATAAATAATTAAGTAAATGATTTGATTAAGTAATTTGAGCTTAAATATGGAGGTGTGCAATGTATGTTGCCATGTTTCATGAGTGTATTTTAAAATTCACTGTTCATTTTCGTACAGTTGTTAGCACTTGCAGACAATAACTCAAGCTGAAATAACATGAATTTTGTGATATTTCCACTTTAAATATACATAGATTCCAGTATTCGGAACATTTAAGTGTACATGTTGACATGTTATATATTTAGTACATTACCTATATTTTTATTAA
This sequence comes from Mimoniades ocyalus, assembly GCA_018245615.1. NCBI lineage: Eukaryota > Metazoa > Arthropoda > Insecta > Lepidoptera > Hesperiidae > Mimoniades > Mimoniades ocyalus. Next base: position 3,707 of record DWDV01002344.1, read on the forward strand.
TTACCTACCGAAAGTTCGGTATCGGTCTCAGTTTCGGTTTCAGGCAAAATTTGGCTTATATTTCTCGCCTAACTGGTCACCGGCTCAGATCGCCGACGCTGCCTGATGCAATCTTAATAAATAAATATTTAATTCATCTTAAGATAATTATGAACAATGAATTGTTTGTGTCTAAAAAAATGTTGCTTTTCAAAGGTTTACCTACAAGTGTAACTACCTACTTAACTTATTTTTTCATGGCATAATGACAAAAAAATTAATACTTAATTATACAGGATGGATACCATATTACGACAAATAATAATCTGTGGTTTAAATACTAGTGGACCAACTGGGGGACTCAAGGGAAGGTTCACCCCAGGGCTCTTACTCTAGGGGGCCTCCAAATGTATACAAGTTCCCTTAATTAAATCCTAAACAAGGCTTTAAAAATGTGCTCTGTACCTTTATATAAGAGGTGGTTTGTAATTGAAGGTCTGTTGAAATTAGTATAATCTGTACCAATGGTCCACAAGTTTTAAATTAAAATTGCTTCTACTGCCAATCTTTATAATTTCTATACAACTTTGTAAAATAACATCACCTTCACAGACTAATGGCTTCAATCAGCTTTGCCACCCCAACTAAGCCCATTAAACTTTATGGGTTTAGTCCGCCAATGAATTTGAAATACCTCTTAACCACCCTAATACTGTTATTTTTAATTGCTAACAAATACTGTTTATGTTTGTTGTATGTTTTCCAAAAATATATAGTCAGATATATAAAAGTTCAGTCAGTAAATATATTTTTTTATTTATTCTTTATTGTACACCATAACAGGCAAAACTAAGGGTGAAATTAGTGCCTAGTGGCATTCTCCACCAGTCATCCCATGGGTATACACAATAGTTTGTTTCCTTATCGTCATTTCATTGAGCTCATAATTCTATTGCATAAGGTATTATAAGATAGCTAGGCATTTCGTTCATTCGTTCGTTGTCCCTTTAGCTCAGGACCAGCTTTTTAGGTAAGGTATCTCCTGCCTGTCGTAAGAGACGACTAAATGGAGCTGAAAACTGCTCAGTTAACAATCCCAGGAAGGCCGCATATTGTCGTAGGAACCGGAGGGCATAGTATGAAACATTTTGTATCTCCCCGCACTAGGGCCCGCAGGGGCGCCGTGCTAGGAGGCCACCGGTGCGTTCCGTTGGAGATCCTGGAGTGCTCCTAGTAGCGTAGGGGAAGGTCACTGAGGGGGTTTTAATGCAATATAAATCCCATATAACCTCCCGGGATATCGGGTACCTTATTTAAGGTCCCCCCCCCATCACCCCCGTAAACAAAAAAAGAAAGGTATTTCATTCAAGAGTATTCATTCTTTTAGTATGTTATTTCATTCAAGAGTATTCATTCTTTTAGTATGTTTCCTTTCAATTCTGTACAATAGGCTGTGTTCAATTTAGTACGCGGATTTCTTCTGAAATGTAAATCGTTAAAACTCTGATATCCCACGCGTCGCATATAACTAACTCTGTTTAATGTTATTTCCGTGAATTTAGGACGTGAACGCACTGAGCAAATACTTCGAATTAAATAATTATTTGTCTTCCTTCAGGATAATAGAGATAAATATAAATGAGGAATCAGAAAATTTGTCAGGGAATCTACTAAATTTAGTAATTTTTTGTATGATACGATTATTTGTATTTCATATATGTATATTGCGTTGCTTATGTCAGTTGCGTAATATGCATACAATTTTTCTTTTGCGGGCACAGTGGACACTGTGCCCACGGCCTAACTACCGCGGAACCACAACTCGGGTACTGAATAGCAACAACACCCAAGAAATTAGCGTTGGCGGCTTGTTTACCGGTTCCAATTTCACGGATTTCCTCATTGCTATTCGGTTTCTCAAGTCAATGCACTACCATCAGGAATCGGAATGCAGTACAGATCAAAAGAGCTATAATCTTTGGCACCAATACGACTAATGTAGCCAATAGATAAATGAGTAGCGAATGAAAACGCTGTAAATGTAAACAATTCCGGTATTCGATGTTGCGATGCGACAGCTGCACTGTATGGAAAATTTGTTTACTTTAATATTAACATTTTCATTCTCCATTTTTGTACGACGTGCCATTTGTCACGTTGTATTGTCTTTTAAATGTCGCCAGAAATTGGTGGCCATATTAATATGATGTTGTTTATGAAATATTTTATGAATACATGTGGTTAAATGACAAAAGATGGTCGGATGAATGTTAATATGTTGAATAAAATGTTAACTATAACCAAGAGAAATTATCAAATCAAACATCAAATCATCAGTACCTAAGAGATAAAGCATGACTGACATTATTCTAGCTGCGTTATCTATTATAATGCATTTTATGTATTCAGCGATAATGATCGACGATAAGGTCTTTTATTTCAGGTGTTGTATTTGACGCCATTTTGAATTTCGTGTAGTGTGTAATTGTCAGTTTTGATACAACTCTTGTCATCAGAAATCGACCTCCGCTATATCGCCCCAGAATCTGATGAATTATCAAGAGATGTATGGTTCCAACTATTAATTATGCTCATTATTGCCACTGGGCGTATTGGCCGCGGTCCAACCAAAGCTGGTCTGTCTCAGAATCGTTAAGGCATGTTTGATTTTCTGTTTAAACTACGAAAACATTTACAACAAATACCCTGCACTGTGTTTGACGGACGTACTTTTCTCTGTAGGTGTAGTTATTTCATTGAGCAGTTATCACAAAGGAAAAAACGTAAGGCTAGATGTCTGAAATTTCATGATAAGTAGTAGTATTTTTATATTTAATATTGATGAAATAAAAGTTAACCTTGCTGGCCATAGCATTTGACCACAATCATTTGTGAGTTGCTGCTTAATGTAGCCACCAGTTGATGCACCACAAGAAAGACAGAGCCGAGTGCCAAATATCAGTATACATGTGACTTGTCGTGGTTACATAATGTCTCCTTAATGCCTTCGCGATGTTCTTACCTGTCGATTGGTTAAATATAAGCCACGCATCCTTGTGTTCGTTTCTTACACTTTTAAATGACGGCCGCCTCGGTCCGGCCGCGTAGAGCTCATTTGGACTGATTTTAAGTATTTGTTTACTGTAATTTCGCGTCGGTTGCCAAATCATTCGGGGCTTGCGAGTTGTTGATTTTGTATTCGCACAAGACGAATGAAGTGCGTCGCGTGCATCAGTTGAGACATTTGTTGAAACTCGCCTTACAACTTGTAACCTTATAAATTGCTTTTATGTTTAAAATCATTTCAGATAATTGTCGTTTCAGGTATATTATTATTATTATGGTTATTATTATTACTCGTTGTGTTTACGTTAATGTTCGATACAAGTGAATTTAGCAAGACGTGTACTTTAAGTTTGCATTCGTGATTTAGGACATTATACAGAGTTGAGTCAGCAGTATGGAATTATGTACATATTTAAATATGTTCTATTTCTGTTACATTTATTGGCTTGAAGTTTTAGACTCTGCCAAACTATGAAGTTTTTACGGCACACAATTGCGTCGTTTTGTAATATGCACATGTTTTAATTGTCAGTAAAAGGCTGGTGTCAGTTTTAACCATCAGACGCTTTTCAAATTTACGGCGCAGTTTAACTTGTACGTACAGATGGATTGAAAATAAATTCGATTTTTTTAAAGTATTGTTAGTAAAAATTACCGTCAAACCAAATATGTCCAGGTGATTTTTTTATACTCGGCGAAATTACTTAGATGTAGGTATTCATTATAATTTATTGCTACTTGAAATACTTATGTGAATTCGGTGGAACAAGATTTGAAACTAGTATTAGTAGGATTCGTAGGCGAACTAAGTGCGAATAGTTGATTGGAGGTTATTCAACTGGTGAGTGGACCGAAATAGCGCTCCGCGCGTGCACCTCTGGTGACGAGCGCCGTCGGCCCTGGGACACGCCGCGCTTCCGGGACACGCTTCAAATTCTATTGTACCACTCTAGTATCGCTTAAAAGACATATTACCATGAACAGTTTGCAAAGAATATTTCAATGCCTTCCTAAAGAATGTCTATTATTATATAATATTTTCGTTGATCTAATCAATTAGTTATTTCGACTAGTCTATATTAAATATCTTTGGCCTAGTAACCACCAAGTTTATTATCGGGATTAAATATTTACAACACCAATAAAAACCTCATATTACCGCTTCACTGCACTATATATTCAAACGATATTGAAATGTCTCATAAACATGATTCGTGATTGTTGGAAATGTCTCTCGAAACCGAAGGTTCGATAATAAAACGTTACGTGGGCTGATGTATCAACACGTGACGTCACTAGTTTGATGCGCGGATTTGTGTCTCGTCCTTATAATATAGCATCGGTCGGTGCCGGGCGGAGACGGCGGCGTCGCGGCTGCGGCGGATCTCGTGCAGTACATCGAATCGGGATATTTATAGAGGCGCCGAGACGCCAGCCCCACACTATCCCCACACGATAATTGGCCACTTGCGCCGCATTTTTCTAGACGTGACCGTTCACACTACGCCAATGCCATTGGGACGGCCCCGGCGACCGACAGACATTGACACCTATGTACTGGCCTACATATAACTACGGTTAACTCGGTGACAATACAATGGTATGTTTGTATTACATGCAAAATAAATTCCAAAAACAGTTCAAGAGAACTGCAGAGCTATAACCGTCTTATTAGTATTCAGAGAAAGCGCGTAGAGTAACTACACGTCAATGGAAATTACTGCAGCAAAATCCGAAGCTGTTTCCCCAATAGTGATATCATTGTTGCCATCATTATTCGCAGTTGATTTTGATTTGCGTTGTAATGCAGTATAAAACTCGTTCGTATTGAAACACTGAAATTTTCACATGAAACATCATTAAAAGTGTCGTAGTAAAAAATCTTCGCTGGAATAAGGTTAATGGTAGAGTGCATATACGTTTCCATTACCGAGTGGTGAGTTTGGAGCTGCGTTGAAACGGGAACCCTCCGCCACCTACGACGCGTACTCCATTTATACGGGTAACCGACCGCCCCACTTCCGCGCCAGCGCCTATTTTGTTTTTATTGCTTCTCGTATCCCAGCAAAGATTTCATTTTAAACTGCGCGTAACACATGCACATGGAAATTGAATCGGGCCGGCCTTCGTATCGTTCACGGAAAACGTATTGCTATAACGTATGAATTTGCGTTATGGGTCTTTGCACGTTTAACTTTCAGTGTTCACTTCGGCGGAACATGTTTATTACGTCATTGTAATAATTTTGTTTCTTAATCATCATTTACGTTGTGTAATACTGTTGATACAGTTATTTAATCACTTGGTTCGAATTTGGTAAGCCCTATTGAGTTTGACTCATGTTGGGTTTTTAACGGCATATTTTTATATTTTTAATAAGCTAACATTGAGACTAACAGGAAACAACGTAATCTATAGCACATACATATGTGTTTATTGCAGAAGTAGTAATTATGTACGTAGACTTGATCTTGTTCCAATTGCAAAATAAAGAATTGGAACAGGAATTAAAATTTCATGTATAATTTTGCATTATTCTTCTACGACTTTTATCTTAGAACTATATGACAGACGATCTTAGAATTTCTCTGTTATGTTTATGAACTGAAAGTTCCTTTTCAATTCGGTATTCTAACCATGCGTTAGGTATACGCAGTTGTCTTACATTATTAATTGTCGACATGAAAAATATGTGGATTCTAAACCACATTCAATGTTACATAGAACGACTTGTTTCGTCTTTCATCCACGTGAATTTAATAGAATTGAACAATCGAATTTTTAGAATTCTTACTTGGTATAAGGAAATGAACTTCGCTAAACATATGCAAGCGTCTATTTTTATTTTTGCAGTCATTGCCTCTTATTGTGAAGCGGCTATAAAATGAGTGTCGTTTCTCACAAAGGCTTGAAAAAAAAATTGTTACTAAATATTTTGACGAAGACTGTGGATATTGTGTTGTCTCAACGTATGTTTTTATTCAATTTACCACAATTACACACATCATATTATGTAATTACTGACTGCCTCGTTGGTACTGTTGGTTGCAAGCGCCACTGCTGCGATTTTTCTAATTTGGATTTTCTAGTTGTGGCTCAGAGTCTGGATGTGTGCCCGGTGAATGATAATAGGCTCGCCACCTATTCCATCTGTGAATGAAAATGTTACTGGGAAAACGAGGGAGTGTACTACACTCCTCTGCCAACCTCTTCGGGGATTACAGGCGTGACGTTACGTTACATGTGATTATTGAAATTCTTGGCCCTACAGAATCTGCCCATATCATTCCTACTTTACTTTTACATTTAAACACACGACTGCACCCGGTTGGCTGCTCTTGCGCTCGTTCCCAATAGAAACAAACACGCAACTTTAGGCGTGAATTATGTTGTCAAACATCACATTAACAATCTGTTAACGAATTACCAACCCCTTCCTCCACTCACCCTTGTGTCGTATATATATAATGAATTGTATGTATATAGATGTATTACGATACTTTAATTTCCTTGAGTCCATTTTAACCCCATTGCCGCATCATAATGGTTGCCGAGACATTTTTATTGTACCTAAAATTGTCATTATAATTGTAAAATGAGGTAATTTAATATGTATGTAATTACTTTGCATGACAAGTTTTTAACCGTTCAAATGTTTGTTGTTTTTGGCTATTTCTTTCAATGTGCTCTTTTACTAGTTGTTTAACACTATTTCATTGTTTCTTTGATACTATGAATTAATTTTAGATTATCTGATACGTTTCTTAATTACATATGCACGTATTAAATTTTTCGTCATAATTAATTAAATTCAATTAAACGCTCCAAGAGCTCGCGTGGTGCCGTTGGAAAAAATCTCTCGAGACAGTCCCATCGTTTACCGGTAAATAACGGAACTTGCTACGGCGCTAAGCGTGACGCACCCATTTACATGACTGTTTCGATTAATCGTAGTTATAATTACCGTGTTTATGCCCGGTAACGACTACTCACGATTGCACTAATGAAAGTTTTATTGAAAACTTAACGCTGTGTGAATTATTTTTTTGCCTTAAAAAAACAAGAATAAATTTGCCTGTTAATTTAATATAAAATGTTTTGAGCGATAAGTACATAGATTAACAATTTTGTCTATTACAAATCACATGTGTATATTGTGATTTAAAATTTGTCTCAGTAATTAGACTGTGATCCAAAACTGATGGAATATTGTTGTATGCTGGTTACACACGTAATCTTATCTCTCCAGCGTCTGCGTAAAATCAATACGCCATATATGATTGGTTCTATAATTTCTTACACGTATCTCGTATAATTTGTATTGTATAATACGAATATAAAATTTAAATGAAAAAAGCCGATAATGTCATTGTTTAGATCCGTTCGATAATAATAAAATTCGCTTCTAGGCCTATCTCACAAAGCGTAGGAGTGCGGATAAAAGTTTTATCAACCAATTGTCGAATACTCTTTGGGGAATTGCCCAATTACTGTTGCGTAGGTAGAAAAGACAGAGTTGTTTTTGCGTTTTATAACTAATCAATACCTTCATGAAACCTACGTCTGTTCACAGTCACATAGTGGGTGGTTTGTCATAGTCGAAGCGGAGGCTTTCTGTCTGGCTTTTTTTATCGTCGCTGCGTCTTATCAGTGCTCGTGTTCCGGATGCAGGATTAAGTTAATTACTGCACTAATCTGTTGGAATACATTCCACTGCGAGTCATACGTTTTATTTTTGTACCGTAGAAAAAACGTTTCGGCTCGAACGAAAATATTCTCATACAAATGACCTTATTACCGAGCGGTTTTTCTTTCGTCGCTTGTACGCAATGTGCACAAGCTGTCTGCCAGTGTGTAAAAGACATCTACATAGAACCCTGCCAACTGAACATGCCACAAATCATTTCCTACTTCTGTAAACACAGCTTTGATACGTCGCCGGGTCACATTTACGATAAGTATCACCCTCAATC
>DWDV01002345.1:0-11724 GCA_018245615.1 Mimoniades ocyalus
TGGATATGTGCCCGGTATATGGCAATAGGCTCACCACCTATTCCATCGTAGGACTTAAAAGTAACTGGTGAAACGTGAGAGTGTTCTACATTCCTCTGCCTACCTCTTCGGGGATTACAGGGATTTATTATCAAAAAGTAACATCAGTTACTTTTTGATAATAAACTAAATTTAGGACTCTCCACTGAAACCAGATACAACAAAAATTACGGCATTTGAGTTTTCAAATACATATAAATGATAAAATTACCTAAGGTCTTTCCTGAATCCTCAATAGATATCTCACTTTGATTATGAGTTAATTTTAGCTTTCTACATAAGTAAGTTTACAGATGTACTTAGAAAGTTTAATACAAGTTTTTTAAATTATACATTAGAAATGGGATAATGCTTCATCTAAATGATATCAGCCGCACTGATCATCATTTGTAGCATTATATTAGTATGATCTAGAGGTCTTCAAATCTAGAGTTAATAGGTTTTTTAGGCATTCGTGACTTTTATTAGAAGTGTCAGATGCGTTGTCAGATGCATCCACCGACGTTCACATTGGACTGCGGTCCTATATAGTTGTCACAGATACCGTATTGCTGAGAAGCCCAAAAATATAACGTGAGGTGAATTAATTGAAACGATGTACAATAACGGATCATAATTATTGTTGATGCACTCAGTATACTGATATATGTATCTGTTTATACAATTGAACATTTCCATTATAGGCGGAGTCAGCGCGCGCGAGCAGGTGTGCGGCCGCGGCCAGGGCTTTGAGGGCGGAGTCCCGCGCGTTGCAGTATTTGGACGACGTTGTGGCGTTACTCAAGGGCGACGTGGCGGCGGCGGCGCGGGCTAAAGCCTGGCCGTTCGCGCTCGGCCTCCGCGAGCCCGGACGAAACTACGTGATATGATCTCAGGTGAACTATTTGTTTCATTTATATCATTAATGATAAATAATAATTATGGAAAATTATACTTTAAATCTTTAATTGACAGAGATGAAAAGCAAAAGTAAGTGTACCTTGGAATCGGTGAGAAATGCGCTACCTCCCTGAGGAATGAGTTGAGATGCTTCATTTATAAATAACACAAGCAGGGTTGTTACGCGGCAGAGTTGGCTCCAAGACTAATGTTCACGCAGTCAAACTTTATAGATTTTACTGAGTTATCGAAAAGTACCTTAACTGAGCTATAATGTTAATTAGCTAAAGCCACAATAAACGTTCCTTAAGACCAACCAACGCTATACTAACCATACCTATATCATCGGTCATAACTTTTTTTTATATTCCGCATTTTGCGTGAACATACATACTAATTGACACCGAAGACCATAACCTTCAATCATCATCAACCTATATCAGTCCGCGGCATCGCTCACTATCCTAAGCGTATTGTCCACCCACAATGGCCTAATCGAAATACATCTACATGGTATAGCATTTATTGATCATAATAGTTAAATCATTTTAATCCATTACCAATTAAACCCTTTTCACTATTAATATTTTGTACAAATATTTCCCTAGAAAGTGTAAAAAACAACAAAATGGTAACTATTTCCATGTCTCGGTTTAAAATAGATGTCGGTGTTGGTACAATACGAACACGAAACTAACGATGAAAACCGAACGCAGTTATATAAAACATAAGAGCAACAGTAGAGAAAGACAAATTAAAAATTAGTTAAACAAGCGAGAGATATTATCAATTCGTTAAAAGCAAATATAACTGCAATAAGAACGAAGCGAGCGTAATTTAATTCGATCACACCGCCTACGATAAGCGATAAGCGAAGTAAAAGTTAAATAACTGACATTAAAATAAATTATAAACAAAAAACTGTAAGAATAAAATAGGACTGCCTCGTTGGTCGTGTTGTTTGCAAGCGCGAATGCCGAACGGGAGGTCCTGGGTTCAAATCCTGGATCGGGCACTATTGGATTTTTCTAACGTACATTTTCTGGTTGTGGCTCGAGTCTGGATATGAGTCCGGTGCATGGGAATAGGCTCACCGCCTATTCCACAGTGGGACGTACACGTAACTGGTGAAACGTGGGAGTGTACTACACTCCTCTGCCTACCTCTCCGAGGATCACGGGCAAGGTGAAACGTTTTTACGTTCCTTTTTACGTTCCATAAACAAAAAAAAAATAGCTATGTGTTTATTAACTTCCTGTTTGAATGTGTTCAAATAATGTGTGCCATTTAAATTTAATATTAACTTAATTAACATGAGATAATGTCTAATTTATATATCGAGTAATAATTACAAGCTATGTACATTATTATGAATTACACTTCATTCATAATAATTTGTATGTATAATGATGCAACTTCCTAAAATAATCGTGGCTAAACCAATGAAAACCAATAATATTTTTTTTATAAACTTTTTTTTGGTGTACAATAAAGAATATTATTATTATTATTACTAATAAATGCAATTTGTTATTCAAAATATAATTATATATTATTAATAATAATAATTATTATTATTATTATTATATACTCGTAGATATGAGATAAACGGTCAATATTTTGATATAGTAAAATTGCGTTTGATATTAGTCAATTCATCATCATCCGGCACAGGCCGTAGTTAAGAGGTTATTTCTCTCGCACCGCCTAGTCCGCGGCCCTTCGCCTGCCAGGCGTGGGCTGCGTCATACCGCGATCAACAAGCTAGCGCCAGGTGTAATCTGTCTGTTTTCTTTCTTCGCCCCTACACGGATAACTAGTCATTTAGTTTCTGTGTGACCTGTGCCTTACACTTCAGTCACGACAACTACTGCTGGCCGTAAATAAGCGAATCGTGCCGTCTCGTATCCCCGCCGCTGGATTATAATTTATTTATCGCCAGCTATGATGCATTTAAACACGCTATGTTTAAAATTGGTTTCCGATCTATTTACAGTTTGTGTGCCTTAAATGAAACGTATCCTTATCATACACATGTATCTTCACGCTAGGTTCATGATGGGGTAATAGTTTTTGAAGAGAACCTTTACGTGGTAGGCAGAAAACACCGTGAGCCAAATATCTCTCTCGTACCAGACGTGCCTAGCTTCTTCCACATTCATCACTCGATTTACAAGTGTCCGCCATATTTAACGACTACAGACATTTTCCATTGCTGTATTCGACGAACGAAGCACTCATAACCCTGACCGAAGCGCTTGTAACACTAATCAGAGCGGTCGTAGCCTTGTAGCCGGATACAATGCAGACAAGCTATTCTCATGTGCGGATGATCTTTGGATGAGCGTAAACTTCAGTGTTAATCCTCCCTCTGTTATAGAAACAAGTTCCCAGCAATTGTACTAAAAAAAATTACAGCCATATTGCTATTCCACAAGTACTGTTAATAACTCTACCGGTCATATCTAAAACATTAAAAATTTTATAACCACGTACGATCACAAAAAATGTAACCGCTTTTTCTATAATAACTTTATATTTAAAGCAAAGATGCACATCCTCGTAAGTACAATTAAAGGTACAAATTTTCATAGTATCGTGCACAAGAAATACGTTCACGACATTGACCCAGTAATGAAAAACAATGAGTGTTATCTAGTTAGAGCCGACGTCTTTATGCGCCCTCGATGTACCGGCCCGCTGGAGCATCAGTGTGTAATTACGATCCCACCCACGGAACACGCGACATTCCCTAACACGGACATCTAATTAGACGTTGACATGTACGCATGTACTGCATGTCTTGATATTATATTGTACGAGTATGTATATTTACGTATGAAAAAAACTTTAAATGCTTCGAACTACTTCATATATTTTGCAAAGTATAATATTGTACGTTACGTTACGTTACCTTACGTTGTTCCGTAACCACGGCAGCTAATTGTCACTACACCTACGATCTAGCGGGCACCCCGGAAACAGTGTATCCAGATATCCCTTCAATAGTGAATTGCACTATGCAAGGAACTTCATAAAATCCTGCAGTTAAAAAAATCACACAAAAAGCTGAACTACCGGACAATTTTACTCAACGTTTCTTTTCTACAAAAATTTAAAGTGTTATTACAGTTACTGAAAAAAAAACTAGAATAATTCGCATTGTTAGAATATAATATTACTTTAGGATGTATCTGACAATGTAGTCTAAATCAGAATATAACCAAAATTGAGAAGCAATGTTCATAAGTATTAAACTAATAGCACATTCTATAACTTATCGGGAACGTATCGGTCTCGAAAATATTTAGTTGATTATGGACGATTACAGGACTACCACGGGCCGGCGTGCTCCCATCGTGGCATGTACTCGTAACACGCTCAACTAAATAATCTTTTTTAGGGTATACCGGAACCTATTACAGTATTCCATTTACATGTACATAGCTACTTCCACATATACGAGCTTTTTCATGTTATCAATTTTACATTATACATAGGTACATGTGTTCTGGGTAAATTTTCATCTAATAATTACGTAGTTTTTGCATTGTTCACTATTTATTTTGGCTCGTAAGTGTTGCTTCCATTCTTATTATTTTATAAAGCAATACGTTATAGTTAGTATAATGTGCTATATATACGACTGCCATAGATTATGTACTAGTATCCTTGACGAGTCGTCCCCGGTGGGACTAAACAGGTCTAATTACGGTCCCGGTACCAGCGCGGGCCGGCGCGGGCTGCTCGCGGCATTCCGTAACACTAATTAGGGCTTGAAACGCTAGTGAATTTCATCGTAGTTTATGTTTGTACTATGTTATACAGGCTGATACCACAACATTTATTAATTATGTTCAAATATATAATATTCTGTAAAAAGTACTGAGATATTTTCTTTCATTATTCAGAGCACTCACAGTCCAACTAGATGCAGAACATGTTGCAATTTTCTTGCAAACGTCATATTCTGTGAAGAACAAACAGGTTATATTAACATATAGCCTCTTTTCTTCAATAACGTGATATTATCTGAACAATTTCTTAATAACTTGTCACGTTATTGAAGCAAAGAGGCGATATATGAAATTTGCTCAAGCTCATATTAGGAACATATGCACGTATCTACAGTAATAAATATTGTGACTCTCAAACGACTACTAACTTCAATGATAAAAAGTTAACATGTTACTCATGCACTCCTGTTACTTATGTTTGAATATATATTGAATGTCATTGTATCATTGTCGTTTTTGTTTGTTTGTTGCAGGAGAGATATCGACGGGTCCGCGACCCTGCCGCTGATACGAACGAACTGGTGTGCGTCTGATTACTCCAGTGCTAGTCTTGTAAATGATTTAATATTAATTTATTACAAGCATAATTAACGCACTCTTGAATAACTAGATAGAACTTAAACTTTGAATACATAGAACATTATTATATATTAATTATTATATTCCAGTTGTATAAATTGAGGTTAAATCTGGGTTCATGAATCAAGGAAGGAATACCTACGATATTGCAACCAATTAGAAGATATAACCTTATAAAGTCTCGGAATCTTTACACGTTACAGATTCATTGAGACATCAGTAAAATGGTTTAGTTGATATGTATAATGATTGATGATAATTTAGGAACAAACGTACATCGTGGTAAGTATGGGACTAGTAGATTACGAAAGAATGCTCAGAGTGATTGTTTTATTTGTTCGTCAAAATAATGCACATCGTTTGATGCTATATTTTTTCGTTACTTTTTTTTTACAATTTTTTTTTTACTTATTATTTTTCTAAATAAAAAATTCAACGTTGCCAGACAACACCTACACTAGTTAAGTTAGACTAGCAACATTATTTCATTATTCGATTTAAGAATTTTATAATTTCGCTACTACCTACTGTTAAACAGAGATAATGTTAGTATTAATATTAGTATGCTTAAGTAAGGTTAAATCGATCCAAAAACCTTTTAACACAAAACTTGAATTGAAAAATACTTTTCAATTAACACAAAACTTGAATTGAAAAATACTTTTCAATTAGTATATTGCTTTATCGAAAACGAGCATGTAAACTAGCCCTTACTTCAAGGCATTCTTGTAATGTTACGAGCAGATCTTAACAAAGGATTCCCTAGTGCGCGGTTCCTTTGGCGTTGTGACCATGGCGGTTGCGATCCCTCGCCTCTACTAGCATGTCTTGTTAAAAATCTTGTCTTCAAAATATATAACTTTCTCAACAATATATTTTCTATTCTAAAAGAAACACAACTTAAAACCATTTTTCTCAACATCGAAACTTAGTTCTATGATTTTCATGTTTCGTCTTTTGCTAAAATTGTCTATGAATTCATTTGGCGTATTCTCAAATCCATTTTGGTATTATAATAACAATTCTACCTATTTCTTTTTTAAGCCTTCTGAATCACTTTTGAAAATAACTTGAATCCAACAAACTCATTTCTTAGTATATAATTTTCAATTAGGCCCCAACAGAGTTAAACAAGGGATGACAATCAATTTTATGCAAACAATTTAGAATTTTGCGTATTATAATTATTATAGTATCAAGAAAACAATTTTCAATAATGAAAACAGAATTGTAATTTTTTCCCATGTTATTCAGCATAAATAAATTGTTATTTAATGTATGTATTACATTTTAAATACTCTTATATGCTAGTCCACTAGTTACATAAAATAATTGTAATTAACTCACCACCTATTCCATGGTGGAACATAAACGTAACTGGTGAATTTTGGGTGTATACTACACTCCGCCAACCTCTTCGCGGATTACAGGCGTGATGTTACGTAATAATAATAGAAACTGTACCATTCTTTGATAAAATAAGAAAAAAAAATTACAAATTGCATCACTGCACAAATCATTTGCAACGTGTATAACAACGATTTTTAGAAAAGGAAAAACAAAACTTAGTTTCATTTCCCGTCGTCGAGTATAAGCAAGATGGAACTAAATTAATAAAAAAAGTGTTTAACGCGCGATTATTGATTTCATTATTTGATATTTTAGTTTGGAATATACCTAATTGATAATATTTTAAATAGTTGAAGTTATTACGAGCATACAAATTTATCATTTACACCAATTTCACATAGTCGTACACACACAGCAAATCTTCCATCCTACAGATTGAGGGAACCATGTATACATAGAAATACATTGAGGCAATATAATATACTAAAGTACGACTATATATTTTAATTATGTATTAATAAGTGATAAAATAGTCCTTCACGATATTGTAAGACTGAAACTTATTACGGTTAGTGATATAACATTTGTATAAACGTATTCATAATGTAAAGAGAGAATAAAAGTGTCTTCACTATCACCTTATTGTATTTGTACCCTACTAACCAGTTTGAACCCCTTGTTTAAAACTCAATTTAATTGGAACGTTCGATATTTAACGGTAGTATAAAGTGACAGTTGAGAGTAGAAAATATTTAAAAAACACAAAAACCTTTGTAAGCATACACTTTATTATCCCTATGGATTTAGTTCCAGCATGTGAATAGATCCCGGTCGTCTTATATCGCTTCCCCGACGCTTACCGCCTCTCCCTGCCGGGTCTCAACAATGACCGTGTTCCGGACTCGTCCGTGCGATGTGTTCAAATCTTCCCACGGCTCGATGTTTGATGATTGTAATTACAATTCGAACAATTTAAATTACAAACTTTCTACAATTCATTACCGTACAAAATTGAGATACACCAAAATCGTACGTACTAAACACATATTATAAAAGGAACAAACCACTTGTCATTGTACAGACATGTTTTCACTCAAATAATATTTTAAGCTTATAATGACAAGCTCCACGGAATGTTTATCCCGTGATTCAGGATGCTTCCACAACGCCATCTAGTTTAACTAGCCTGAACGCTGTGAATTACCAATTAAATTTTATAAGCTTCATATTTTCAATTCGTTTTTCAATATACCATTAAAACATTATACACGTATATGTAACATTAAACATATATATATGTACATAGGTCAATGATATTTATTAAAACAATAACAATATAACATTTTATTCATTCTGTTCAAACGAATAATCCAACAACACTAGAAACAAAATATAAATAACAATAAACATTGAGTTCTAACCTGTGAACCCGCTCTGATAGAGCTGCGGGCGAGGGCTCAGCACGATGACAATCAAGCACTCAGCGGTCCAACGGTTATTGATTGCGACAATAGTTCATTACGTCGAGTATACATATAAACAGAGTAATTTGGTTCCCTGACGGCGGCCGTGATTAATGTTCCGGAGAGGCAGGAGCGAAGCGGGTGTAGGGGCGAAGGGGCCCTGGAGAGGCCGGGGCCATGGAGAGTGAGGGGCGACGGCTAATCTCTGCCCGTGACAGAGTGTGACGAGACCGAACGCCACTCGATTCGGTGCCTCGGTGTTAAATGTGGTTGGAGTGATGGCGTGTATTAAAATTATTGTGAAATAGGTTGTAGTCGAATATGCTTGGTATATTTTTTTAAACTCTCGTCGAAAACATTGATGGAAATGCACCAACAAAATTGTGCAATTAAGTTTTTTTTTTTTCACTAACATAGACACGACACATCCCCTTGAAATAAATTGACATGTTTCTGCTATTAATGTGTAAGTGTTGATTAGTATTAAATAAGAAATTTGTTGAAGCTATTGGAATTTAGTGCAAAACTTTCTGTAACTGCATCAGCATCTAATCTAATGATAATATGAGAATAATTTACCGAACTTAATAGAATTATCTTGTCCAAAAATAGATCGTGACAAATAAAATAAAACAATAGTAAATAAAACAATAAAACCATTCTTTACGCCCCCGCTAATAATTCGCTTGCACTCAAACCATACGTATTGAATTAATTGGCGGAATTTGTATGCGGCTTCGGACAATACAATACTTGTGGATGCAAAGCAGTGTTTGCATAGGTGCCAATTGGAGCAGATACCCACGTAATAGAGAATCATAAGCTTACAGAATGAAATAAACTGGACGCGCATCAGGACCAATCCTTGCGGTAAAGAAATCTGATAATGAAAAGAGTTATTTACTAACATATATGTTATTAATTGTCCACAAAGTATAATGTTGTGTTGATTTTTTTTTTTATTATACGAGTAGGTATGTCATTTTTGATCAAAGTCAGAAATTAATTGTATTTTTTCTAATCTTATTTACATCGTAAACATACTACGAGTATATGTATACACCATGGTACCAGACTGTCAATCGTTTGAGATAGACGTCCGGTATTAATCAGGAAGAATATTTTTTTTTAGTTTTTACTGATTAGGACAGCCAACAAGTGGAATATACGACTGGAGATTGTCAAGCACGTTATCATATGTTACAACATCGCTTACCATCGGGCAAGATTGGGGCCTAATATTAGCCTACACCAAATAAAAAAAACAATCGCATTACAGTACAGTTGACACTACCTACTTATTGCAGTGCCGAGAACTTTTTACAACGATACAAATGTAATAGTTTCCAACCAGATATTTATACAGTTAAAATAAACATGTACTTCGCAAAAAAAGCAAAACAATTCAGTATATAGCTTAATTAATGATCTAAACAGTTGTACTCTTAATTATATAATTAATTTAGTTAAATAAATATTAAATAAACTAATCTCGACATTTAAAAATTATATTTTAGCAAAACTCAATAACTAAACTCGGCTGTGACTGTGACAACACCAAATAGACGGATATTACTTTATAGTTGGCAACATTCAGGTACATATTTAATACTGAAGTATTACGGTGCTCCTCAGTGAAGTAGCAAACAAGGTACATTTCTAAGAACATGACGCATTAGCATCGCCCTAGTGGATGCAAATGTCTATAAGTAACAGCTTATCTCAAGGAGGCTATCGGTGGTCAATGCTTCTCCTACAAGGGACTTGGCTTAAATATATGTGTGTACATAACATGATTACATACTAACATGCAAATGTATGTAATATGGTTATATTCTAACATAGTTAAGTTCTACCATGCTTAACAAAATTCTTAAGATTGTTTTCAATTGTGTCATTACTATTGGAACGTAGATGATAACAGACAACTTATACCAAAACCTATTTGTTTGTATAAATCATCTTTATTCTTCCTTTGCCTCTTCGTCACCAGTTCGTCCGAAGTACAAAGGCTGATATAATTTCGTGACGTTCGGTGAACAACAGTAATTTCACAAAATCGTCGGTACCAATTCCCGAAGACATTACATTTACAACCGCCTCACAGTTCATGCTTGAATCAATTGAACGTTTCGTAATTAAAATTCAGCTAGCAAAAGCCTTGGCTTAAGGTTGAAAATATCGTGACCAGTTCCGTGGCAGGGTTGCGTGACCGTAACCGCCTAATTGAGCGGACGACGTGCACCACCAGCAGTTCCTCGCCGTCTGCCGCCCTGGCACCACCTGCAATGAGTGCAGCTCAACAATTCGTTTTAACGTAATACGAACACATATAAAAGTTAAAATTAACTTAAGGAGAGTTTATAATACGGTGAGAAAATTTGTGCTTGTTTGAAAAGTTACGCATAGAGAAGTGTAAACTACTCGGTAACTAAAAGGAATCAGAGAAAACTAAGCTGGATTCAAAAGTATGTCGTTGCAGACCAAGCTGTAACGGTCCGGATCTTGCTGAACTTAAAGTACAGAATATCTTGAAATAAGGCACATGAAATTAAATTTATAGTGAGGTAATTAATAATCAAAGTCAAATTATTTTTTATCATCAACTATAACTTTTACCAGATAAATTTAATGAATTAAAATTACATATCAAAAGATTCATTTAAATTTACATTGACGACAATGAAAACAATGACAAATTCAATAACTAAACAAAATTAATGTTATAATTATATAGTCTTTGTCGCATTTAAATCATGCTCACTAACGTTTTCTAACAAGTTTCACAATATATCAATATAATATACATACAAGTAAGTGTATGTCAAAATATCTAAAAACGTTATCCTGTTCAATCTTTCAGCCCGCGTTCCCGTATCAAAGCTCCGTCCCCTAAATTGCAATATCGTGGATAGGATACATAAACATAGACCCCATTGTATAATTGACTATCATTTTTATCGGTCGAAGGTTATTTAAGGGAATCGGAGAGGAAATAACAAATCATCTATTCCGAGCATCGATCTATCACGAACTGTTTGTGTGGCTACATTTCTATAATTGCGGGCGGAATGGTACCGGCTTGAAAAAATTAATGAAATACATTGTGAATTTCAAACGTGCGCTTTCAAAAATGTAACTCGGTGGTAAAGTTAGTTCTGAAGTTATCGGCGTGGTGATTCATGAACACGTGGCAGAAGTAGAAGCAGTTCCTGTGGTAGAGTGGATAGACGACCGTCGGTGCAATGAGACTAGCAAGTAAGTATACATTTCAGGAGAGTATGAAAAATCAATCGAACAAGCGATTAATTTTTCGCCGAATTATAAAGATGCAAAGTAGCAAAACATGCAAAACAACTCTTAAGGGAAAACGTGCATTTTAATCTTGAGAAACACTTAAGATTTAAGATACCTACACATCTTAAGATTTTCCATAATATTATTTACTAGCTGACCCAGCGAACTTTGTACCGCCTAACAGTCAATGAATACGTGTTACCATTTAATTTAAGATTTTATAAATGTAATAAAATGAATACAAAAAAATATTAAGTTTAGTACTTTATTATGAAGCGTTACATTATAGGCACGCGCCGGCGGCGGCGGCCCCCCGCGGC
>DWDV01002346.1:0-11723 GCA_018245615.1 Mimoniades ocyalus
CTGGTGAAATGTGGGAGTGTTCTACATTCCTCTGCCTACCTCTTCGGGGATTACAGGCGTGATGTTACTTTTTTTTTTAATACATCAAAAATACATTTAAAAAATAAAATTTAAATTTAATACATCCTTTCCATGTCCCACTGTTGTGCGTGTGTCTCACTTGCAGTACTATTAAGCCGATTGTCAGATATTATAGGGGTTTGTGGCCAAACTATACGTCGGATATTTTTGAATTTCTTTCGAGGGTTACTGACAACGTTTAATGATTGTTACCCAATAATGTCGATCGAGACCGATTGCCGAACGTTGAAGATTTACCACTTGTGGTCACCCAGCGAAAGGTCGACCACATACCGCTTTGCATTGCTTAAATTTATAAAACCCTTGCAATCTGTCACATGAGAATTACAAGCGCTTTAATACATCTGTTATAACATAATAATTCGTTAATATATGTAATCGCCGTGGTACGTCCTTAATTGCTAGCCAAGAAAATTCGCCCCACGCGTATATTAAATAGTCGCTATGGCACGTACAATCACAGTGACACCACAGTCACTAGATGTGAGTCACAATTGTCACTCCTGTCTGCTCATTAGCTATTTTGCTCATATAAAATAGGCAATATTATATATTTTTTATATTTTTCTCATATTCTGATGTTACTTAAAATTTTTATTCATACTTAGGAGGCGAAATATGCTGAACCAGGCCCTTCTGGTGTCAAAACTCCACAAGTCAGCCAACCTGTAGGCAAAGCAGCTCAACCTGTCTCGTCTGGAGTTAAACAATCCCTTACATCTGAACAGGTAGTACAGACAGCTACCCCAGTACAAGGACCGTCCAGCAAAGCCTTGCCTGCGACCATCTCATTGGAAGGAGTACCTCAAACCCTGGTACCTATTGTACAAGGGCTGCATCAGCACGCCGTTGCAACCAAAGCGCAACAGTCTACAGCTAAGCCAAAGCAAAAAGACACGAAACAAAGTAGCAAACTTAGCCAAGAAATACACAATCCGCAAGTGAATATGGGTGGTGGTCAAGTTTCTTCGCAGGCGACACAAACAGTTGTTAGTGCCGGAACAGCAGCTTCACAGATTGGACAAGCGGCTCTTGGGGCAGGACAGCCAGCATCTTCCCAGACAGTAAAAACAAGCATGCAATCAGGACAAGCTTCATCTGAGGCTGGACAAGCAGCTCCTCGAGCAGAAAACGCAGAACTTCAGGCACACTCAGCTGTTCCTGTGGCGGGGCCAAGTCGTCTACAACCATTTAATCAGCCAAGACCCATGATATTGGAAATGGTATTGAGACTTCGGTAAGTTTATTATACGAACATTAATATTTTTTCGACAACGCATAATGCAATTGTATATTACCGGCTTAGCTCACGAATGTTTTTGCGGTGGTTTCACTACCATTTTTAATTACAGATAGATTTTTAAATGCATAAACAATTACATCGATTGCCGATGTTGGTTTTAGTTAGTATTGTACGAGTATGTACAGTTTAGATATCATCATTCACTTTTGACTAGTATTGCGTTATAGTAAAATAATATACAAATAATAATTTGTATATTATTACTATTAAAAAATTACTATAAAAATATCAACATAAATGTATTGTAATTTTGGCTTTCAAGATTCCCTATTATATGTTTAATGTCACGAAAGTTTCGACAATTATTAAAACATAATATGCTATATTTGATAATCATCAACATCGGTGGTCATATGGAATTTATGAATTATAATACATTCCAGTTATAACATCCTTCTATTTACCAAATTTTCAAACAAACATCCAAATTTTCGCTATAATACGCAGCGCACGCGTTTCAAGTTGTGTAAAGTCTTAATTGTGTATATTACGACAGGTGCGACCACGGCAATTTAAATGACATCCGATTTGAACTGGACAGACGTACGGACACGGCTGAAGGCATAGCAGGGGAACTAGTCGGCGCTGGGCTCGTGATCCCACAGGATGGCCAGGCGATTGCGTGGAATCTGGATAGATTGCTTAGAATGAATACGGCTACAACGGGACCTATAGCAAATACCATCACATTCCCCTTAGTAAGTAAACAATGTTTTTATGGAATCATTGGACACGAGCCGGGCCCATTGGACAGTTTTTTGAGGTATGGGATGGATATATGTCTGAATGACGAAAGTTTGAATGTCTGAATGATGAATCTATTTTGGATCTTAATTTTGGGATACTTAGTTAAAATTTAATATTTTTCAACTAATCACTGCCTTTATCGATTTTGTGACGTAATGTGTGTCTTGTGCTACCTCCACTTGCAAATACGACTCCTTATATCCGTTTTTGGGAATGCGAACTTTCATAAACATACCTTTTTATTGCCATTAGTATTCAATTATGATAATAACGAGCACAACTAGACGAAACTATTTCACTTCTATTTCCACACTTGATAAAACCATTTCATATAAATGAGACATTATATAAATCTTATTTATGTATTTATTCTTGATTGTATGTACAATAGGCGGTCCACAGCCGGCCACACAACGCTGACCGCGGAGAAAGTGCGGTAGGTGTCTTTAATACAAAATAACTGTATACAAGCATTTGTATTTTGTATATGTTACATATAATAATTTTACATTACATATATTATATACTTAAAAGTAATATATCTTACGCATAATAGAAATCATAATATGAGTATGGTGATATTGATCTGCATGACTTTAAATAGTACCCTTGTACTAGCTATTTGAAGGCATAATGCATTTCTTATTCGCTCAGGCAGGGCATCACAGAGGAGTGGAAGTGGAGCCTGAATAGTGGAAAAAATTTGGAAAAATCCTGTAATATGTAGTAAAATGGCAGCTTTTAAGTTAGAGGAAGAGCGATGTGCTTTGCCATATGTCGCATATATTGGAATCTTTCCTTAAGATTAACATTCCTTTAAGATCGCATACAAAAAAATCCAGTTTAACGTCTCTGACGAATAGTAAGCCATTATGAGTTGAATGCGAATTCTAATGCAGATTATTATTTTTCACTAAACCGATCGATTGCACGAATAGAGTGATGCACTCGTATATAGAGAAGCACGTCGCGACCTGGCATGATGTTATAAAAAGAATAATCATCCTGAAATGGTTAAATAATAATATTATATTTTTTATATAACAGAACTCCCCCGACGCGAACGGGCAATACGACGAGAAAGGGCTGGTTGGCTTCGCTCAACTGACCATCCTCAATTAAATCAACCCATCGACCGGCATTATCTCTATGCACTACTACTGTCTGTATGTGTACTGTTCACAGTGATGCTTGTTTAAGAATACGCTAATCGTGATACTAGTGGAAGTTTTGAATTTCTGTGAAATTTGTTGTGTTTGCCGAACGTGTAAAATTAATTGCCATTTTTTTTTTCAAATTGAATTTAATTTTCTCTCCTAACACCGTATTTTTTGATGTTGCATATATGTATGTATATGTTGTGTTCGTTCATAAAAACGAAGTTTTCTGCTTATTACAATGTTCACTGTTAATGAGTGTTTATCTAAAATTAACTGTCAAAAGAACGGAAAAAGATTTATATGAAATGTTCGCAAACACAACACGGATTTTTAGCTATTGATTTTTTTTGCACATAGATTTTGTTCACGGAAATTCAAACATATTTGCGATATATCATCTATTTGATCCTTTGTAAGTATAGTAATGGCGTGAGCACTTATGTTTTACATTACTACCTTTTGTATACCAAAGACCTACTGTAGAGTACTCATTTTAATTTTTTAAAACACTGGCGATATTTGCCAGACCAAAGATATATTTTTGTAAGAAGTGAACGTATTAATAAAAACTTAGTCAGTAAAAAAACAGTAACTCTTTTTAAGGTCTTCAATTTATTAATTAAGTTATTTATTTATTTATTTTTATTTATAGAGATGTTTATACAATTTGATTGTTTCGAATAAGAGGGATCGGAATTGTAGTAAAAAAATGTAATTATCTGTTCCTTGCCTCTGCCCCACCATGACGAAATGTTTTTCCATAATGTAATTTATGGTTTTTATCTTATGGTATGGTTTGTATTTGTGATAAATTATTTACACAACCTTAGCGCCTCTGATTTATATAACACGGGTTGAGTAGCAGACGACATATTTGTTTGTAAATATTATTAGTTTTATTTTCATTGAGCACACTATTGTGTTGAAGTACTTAATGTGTTTATTGTATAAAATATTTCAGTGTGTTTTGTTTATTTAAATTACGTGTTGATTTTAAAGATTCTATGGGACTGTACTTAAGAGGATGAGCTGGCATAAAGTCTGGCGAGACTGATGTTCCTAATTGCACCGTCTGTTGCACTTCGCGCAAGCTGTTTTCAATCTTACTAACATTCCTATACAAGTGATATGCGTCGTTAATAAGCGACTGCCACGCTTCGGTAGAACGGCACGTGCTCGTAACTATTCCGATCTCTATTTATAAATAAAGATTCCACGCGTCGATGTGATCTAAATAATATATAGTGCTTATAATTTATTTTTGCTACTAAACATTCAATGTGCTTCTATTAGTTATTTTGAGGCACATCCAAGGTGAGTGCGTTTGAGTGAGCCGAAGGAATGAATGACTAAACGTCCTATTAAGTCACTGTCCATGATCATTTAGATTAATCTTTAGACTGAATGTAAAGTATCTGGAACCAATATTTAGTTAATGTCTCTTGTTATTAATGCAACATTGTGAAACTCCTCTATTCACGTAGTAACGTGATTGAAGCAATGTTGAATCATATATTTGAGCTATTTTCGATAGTTTATTAAGGTAGGTATGGATTTGTATTATTATTTAATGTACTATGTATTTAATGTACATGCACTCTACGATAATTTCCTTCTATGGTCAGTATATACGCATTCATGTGAACCAGTCGTTGAAGCTGGCGCGGATGGGAAGTAAACAATCTTCTCCTACTATGTCTGCCTCTTGTTTAATATTTTTGGTTTAGGATTTAACTACATTATGTCACTTTCAATTAAAATATGTCATTTTCAATTAGAATATGTCACATTCTATTAAAATATGTCACCTTCAATTAAAATATGTCACCTTCAATTAAAATATGTCACCACCAATTAAAGTATGCAACTTTTAAATATAACATGTCACTTTTAATTAAAATATGTAACTTAAAATATGTCATGTTAATTATGTATGTACTAGTGTTTGTGTATGTCTTGTATAATGTCACCTGCGGCAACACGTCCAAGAGTAGGGCGGCGAGTGTGGCATTGTTTGACTATTTATTCACTGTATTATATATTCAGCCACCGGTACACCGTATTAAGGTTATTTGAAAAGCACGTAATTAATAATAGTTACCAGTGTCGTGTAGTCTCTGTGGTTCATTTACATTAGATTCCGAAACCTGTATACGAACGTGGTTCTCGTTCTCTTATTAGTCATTATTAGATTTCCATGTATTTGTATAGCTAAGAATTAATATCGTCTCAAGAAGTATTTTTGTAAGTCTCAATTTCACATGTAGTCATTTAGTCGTTGATGTTATTAGACATAGTAAGTTTCAACTATATTATACAATTATGTTATAAAATTTCTTTGCTTGGAAAAAAATTGTTTTTTTTATTTGGGTTTCGAATTTCCGACCGCTTACTGTTGATGAATTATTCGTCATTATGGTTCCAGGTATTTTACTTTGTAAATTTTTGTGATTGTACGATTTTGAAGAAATTATTTTTAACTATACATTTTATTATCGAAATATGATCGGTGTATTTGTTATAGAAATGTATCCGTAAATCAATGTAATTTTTGAATCTCAGTATGGTTTGATTAGATTCTCTTAAAAATATTAGTTTGTATAATATAATCAATTAATCATCTTATAAATGTTTAGATTTAGAGTAAATTAATAATCTTATCTCAATTAATGTTAGTGACTGTGTTACGCTGCTGTTTCAGCAGAAGTTATTTATGACTGTATTTATGGTATATATTTATTTATTATATATGCTATCTTCATATTCATTATCTGTTTATTTATCAAGATTTATATACTAGGAATGTACCTAAAAGGCTGGCCTAAAGTATCTCACAGTAAACCGATTATAATTTTGCAAGGTGTATATTTTTAATTAGAAATTTTGTGTTCAATCGACGAAAATGTGATAAGAGATCTGTTAAAATGAATAAAATGTAAAAGGATGTTAGTTAGCGCATAAAAAGCTTATATAGTAACTGTATCATAAAAGAAATTGTCTTGGAATAAAATGAACATTACATAACGATCCTAAATCTTCACAAAAAAATTATTTAGGTACTGTACTATGTTATTATTGTTTTCGTATATGAAATAGAAGCCGTCTGGTAACTAGAGCTGATGATCATATCTCTGAGGAGTGTCGTCGTCTACTGGTACTTATTAATTTATTTATATATTTATTTGTATTAAAATTGTAAATATGTTTTTGTATTCGCACGAATCGATAACGTGATATTTCGCATTCTACTGGAGTTGTGCACTTTTTGCAACCACTCATGAATAATATATCAAGGTTCTTCGATATTTATAATCATTGTAACCGTCGTATACGTTTACGCTGCAATAATAATAGAAATATTTTTGTTACTAAAAATTATTTTAACAAATATAATATTAAATCGTAATTCATCCATCATTTCCAAAGACACGTGTGTTTCCAAACCAATGTTACATGTATCGCCAGCAACACACCGTACATCACGTCAGGCTTAGAATGCATAGTGCTTCTTAACACATTTGCATAGCCCTCGCGGACGTACGTTCAATCATAATTTTAATAGTAGGTACACCGTAACATTTAAATGGAAGCACAGTCTAAGTATTTCGATCGGACGGAAATTAGAATAGATCGTCATGCTTGTTCATGATCCTAAATTCACAATAACCGCACCACATTACTTATTAATTACGACATCATCATCAACACTGTACTCGCACAATCACCATGTTCACCACAACCGCCACCACCGCAACACCATCATCATCAACACCAACGCCATAAACACCAATATCATCAACGCCCTAACCATCAACACCATAATAAACACCCCAATCATCAACACCATCAATACTATCATCATCAACACCATCATTGTGATTGTCATCATCACTAATTCTATTATTGTTTTAATATAGGAAGAAAAAGTTTATCAAAAGTATTTACTACCCAACGGATGAATGCGAAGTTTAACGTTATTAGCGTACCATGTAGTATTATTAAAATAGATTTTATATTGTTTGGCGTATATGTAAAAGTATTATTTTTGAATATGTTGTGTTGTGATATTTTTATTCTTATTAGTACTATTAGAAATGTAAAATACATGGTTTATTTTTTAAAATTAGTATTTTTTTTGCCAACATAACTTTCAATGTATATCGGAATCTTGATTTGTTTTTCAAACGCCAAAGATTTTCATTACTCGAATATTGTATTTTTGATATATTTTACGAATAGGCTTTCAAGTTCATAACTTTTGCCAGAACATTTTTTATCCAATCCACATTATTTATTTTACAAACGTAACGTAACCACACACCTGCAATTCTCGAAGAGGTAGGCAGAGGAATTTATTACATTCCCACGACTCACCATTTATGTTTATGTCCCACTCTGGAATAGGTTGTGAATAGGCACATTTCATGACTTCATGCCACTACTAGAAAATCTAAATTATAAAATCTAGTAGGTACTGCTAAACCCGGGATGTGAACCTACTACCACCGGCACCGGCAGTTGCGCTCGCAACCAACACGATCAACGAGGCACTCAAATTTATTCCACATTTCTGATATTGTTTGCAATTTCGATAACTGTACAACAACAATAATAAAATAATTTAGTCAAAGGGTTAAAGTAATGTTAATTAAACCCGCGCACACAGTTTTTATTGCATTGTCATTGCAAATACATTGATAGTTTTTCTATTACGCGTCATACAAAATTCAACTTAAAACAAACTGACTATTTTACTCTCTGGGCGCAAAGGGCGCAAAGGACAAAACACAATTTTAAAGGAGCGGCAAAAAACAATTGGAAAAAAATAATACAAGCTGAAACTTTTCTTTTTATGGATTATTTAAATAATTCATTGAAGACAATTGCCTAGAAATAATGTTGTTTAAACGAGATTTAAATACAAATTATCTAAGTATGACAATTTTATGGATACATTTCTTATCCGACACAAAAAATACAAACGTCCGTTACAACCCTTTCGACTATGTCGATGACTTAAAATCGGATGATAAGATATTTACTATCCGATTTACACACCGTTTATTTTAACCATTCAAAAATATGCGTAGTAAAAGTTTTTTTTATTGTGCCATTTTTTATATTATAATTGATAGAAAATGAAAATTAAATATAATGATGTACTCACTGCCATTATGCCATTTGAGTCCAGAGGTACCGATTTATTTAAAATATTAGTAGCCACGGATGTTAAGTGCTGTACTTGGAAGCCTATTTATGTAAAAAAATATATGAAGGTGTCAGTCAGGTTACGTCAAAAAATTTAATTTGTTTTTTTATATATTTTTCTATCGAATTTGTCTTTTTTATGCATATCTAACGTGAAAGTTTGTAAGAAAATGGATATACGTAATTAAATATACTTCATTGTATGTATTAATATTTGAGTGTATTTATTCTACGATTACCTTTTTTCCACACACATATTCACACCGAACGCTAATTGTCATACATAATATTTCGTTTCTTTTAGTGATCCATTTAAAGAAGCATTCTAAGTTCTCCGAGTTCTTTCCCAGGATCTCGTTATTAAACATCGAAATCGTTCCTCCGATTTTGAAGTTGAAAATTGACACACAAGACGAGTCCAGTTATTATCGCATTTATAATAATAGCATTTATTCTATTTTGAAGGCAAACATGCATTTCTTTTATATCCTGAGCAATATTTTCACTATAACACAACGTTCTAGTTTATATGTATTATATCAAACCTCTTCATTGCTTATATTAAAGTGGTACGTGGTACACAAATATCCAACGTTTCAGCAATCTACCGCTGAGTTCACTGTTGACTTCTGACCGTTATAGCATGAGCAATTTGCGTCGAAGGAAAGAACGTTGTGTTACAATTCCGGAAGCAATAATAATCCCGAGATAAACCCAAAAAATAAATTTAATTACTTAAAATGCACATACATTTTAATTTTCAATTAACGTTTATTCTAATTGATTATTATGAAAAGTGGTTCTCTTAACCTCTTTACACGGAAATGTGATTCAATTCAATGCGATGCATCAACTGTTAAATAAGCAATAATATTTTTGTTACTATCCTCATAAATCATGAAAAAATACGCAAGAACTGATTAATTGTTCAACGCAGTTTGGTACGCGACATCAATCTACTCGTAACTTATTATTGGTTTGTTTATTTTTGGCCACTTTTAGTGCCGCTGTGTATAAATTGCTTCTAACATACCATCCTCTGTAATCAAAGCTCTGACCAAATCTAGCAATCCTAATAACGAACTACATTCATGTACGATTAAAGCTGCATTTAATTATTGTTAAATATAATAAGTAAACGGGTGTAAGGGGTTCCAAAGACCACAGTCCAAATGTTAGAAGCACAAACCAACTTAACATTGGTACATTCTGCTGTACAACAGATAAGACTCCGGCAACCAATATATTGCGCCGCGCATGTTATCGCAGTCTCTCTAGGCACTGCTAAATGCTTTGGCCGGCGACGGGCAGCGGCGTAGGTGTTGCGAGAATGTGCACTGCGATCCCTAATCCGCATGCTTAGCATGGGTATGGACAAAATTATTTTGGTCTAATGGACAAAAATTAAAGGTATCATGGACAAATATCCCTTTGAGATTTGTCCATGATATGAAATAACAACTTTGAGAAGGCGTATCTTCAACAGATCGATAGTTGCTGATGATAATGATTATGATTAAAACTCAATTCTTAGTTTTTCTGTGGAGATGTAACAAAACTTAAAAAAAAACCATGCTGTATAAAATAAATATTTGATGAGTTGTGTGAAGAGTTACATTTAATTTTTCAACGTTGTTATTATCCAGCATCGTTACGGCGATCGTCTTAGAAGTAAACATACGCCGCCAATATTTGTAAACAGAAGGAAATCGGGAACTAATTGTGGACTATAAAACGTTCACAGTGAAACCTCGTCCTCTTTTCCTTGCCGAACGTACTCAAAAATATCCCGAACGCACTTGACCTACACTACATAATGACTTTTGAAACGACTGTGTATCACATTATCGTCGCATACATTATATACGACCGTTGGAATTTCTTCAGATTCACCTTATTTTAACAACAGACCTATATTGGACATAGTTACAACACGGAATGGACAACGGAATAATGCATAGACATAATACTATGATAGGAATAATACTCGTACATGGTGATGTGCTTTCAAAAATAAAAAAGTAATTTCTGTCTATCAGATCTCCTATTACGCACGCTTAATATACCGTTTCATCTATAAGTCTTTGGCAGTCGACTGTCACCCCAAGTCGGCGCCACTGCTCACTGCTCACGGTCTAGGCACTATCAATCCACCTGTATCCCGGTGTCTTACTCAGATCAACAAACCACCTGGCAGGAGGGCGACCTATGCAAATGATACCGAGACACGGTCGCCACTCGATGACCTTTCTTATACATCGGATGTTGTTCCTTCGAGCGATCTGGTATGCCCATTAATCACCACATCAACTTGCTAATTTTGAGCTAGTCGAGTACTTTGGAGCCATGTCTACGTATATAGTCATAGTTATACAAATTATATACCATTATTTATACAAATTCTGTATAAATAATAGTACTGCATAGTTTGTCTAGTGGTTAAAGCGCGACTGCTCAGCAAGAGGTCCTGGATTCGATCCTCGACTCTTGCAAAGTATAATGGCATTTATCTGACTTGAAATTCTCTGTCGAAGTGTTGACTTGTGCTTGGAAAAAGGCCCCACTCATATTCCATGGGAATTACCTATAATTAATTCCATTACCTATAACGTAACAAGTGAAACGTAATAGTACTTTACTTCCCTGCCTAACACTTCGGGAAAATATAGGCATGATGTTGTTTTAATAATACATAATATGTCTATGTTTTTTGATACGCATAAAATAATCCTTCACTCACGCCTTTTGAGTAGGTACCTACATGATGTTGGCAGAAGTTAACTGTTCAATTCATACACTTAAAAATAAACAACATTTTATCATTGGTTATATCGTATTTAGGACGCTTACGAATCACGTGACACGTCTTAATAATGAGTGTTGTCCGAATTTAGTAACGCATTTTTTAAACTGCTTCTTTTCCTGTTATTATCTGTCAATACGCTGAAATCTAAGTGTGTACTAATGTAAAATCGAATCATTGGGTTTACTTTCTAGGTATACATAGGTATAGCTGAGTAAATTTTATATAGGTGCTGTTTACACGATCAGCCACATGGGAACCCACGTGCTCAGCACGTTGACGAAGCCATGAATAACTGTGTATAATTAAGTAGGTAAGTAGATTATATAACAACAATGCGAGTGAATGAGAAATATCAACATGCTGATATACCATACATCGAAACGCGATACGAAAACAGTTCCTGGAACGATATCAACAA
>DWDV01002347.1:0-11717 GCA_018245615.1 Mimoniades ocyalus
TGCTCTGCGGCACACATGACTACAGGACAGTAATTATGTTCTTGTTGTTTAATGGCAGCATTGTTTACGAACATTTTGTCATTGTATGTTTTATTTTTTTACCGCATTTAATATATTTAAAAATTGCGCGATTTATATATTTAAAGACTAAAATATATAACAGCGTGCCGCCGGGGTGACATACTCGTAGTGTAAGTGGCGAGGAGAGGTTTATGTTGGCAACAGCGTCATTGTTTCCAACCGCGCGTGCATCGTGCCACTTGTATCGGCTGGACTGTCTCCGTGTGTAACTCGATGCCGAAAGCGGCGGCCTCGAAGCATGGGAAACACAACTTGGTCACATTGATTCTATTACCATATAATCATTTGCCCTCCAACGTATCGGTCGATTGTTACGAGCTTTTGTTCACAGCTCGCGGAGTTTCTATCGCGGAATTCAGTAGCTACTCAGGCTGGTCACACGTTTCTGTTTAACGTAATATGCTAACTCGCAAGTTTTATATTTTAATTTCGTTAACAGAATCATTTTAAAACGGGGTTTTTTACGATGCAATTATGCTTAACTCCATCCAATTATTAAATATACAAGAACAATTTTACCAGATCGTTCCAGGGCGCGAAGCAAAATTATATATTAACCAATGGATGTTACGAAGTCTTCAATCAAATCAGTTTCCGTCGCAAGTGAGTGTGTCTGAAGGGGATTGCTTACAACGCGCAACGCAGCACTGTCGTATAACGTTCCTGGGAGCGCCCGCGGCATGTCTCCCGTTCCGACTCAGTGAAAAATGTCTTCCATAAATTATAATTGCTTAATCGTCTCGTGAACCGCAGAGGCTGATTAAATGACGCAATGTTACCTAACTGTATCATTTTACTTGCGACGTTCACACACGGTGCCACGAACCGTATAGAAATTCTAATGTTAGGGCTTGTGTACGGAAAACACTGGTTTCATGGTATGCCGTAATTGAAAAAGCCTAGGATTGACCTAATATTACTCTAGAGATGAAAAACACCCTTAACTCCTAAACTATAGATGTCGTGGTGGTAATTCTTCGATTACATTTAATCAGAATCTGAACTGTAATCTGTAAAGGAAATAATATTTTGTACTCATTTTTAGAGGCACCTTTATTTACGCGCTTAACTGAATTATATCTGCCAGCTTGTCTGTTGACTGACTCGTTGGTCCAGTGGTTGAACGCGTGACTGCCGATCGAGAGGTCTTGGGTTCAACTTCAAATGCCGAGTCCGATACTATAAAAATTTTATAACCTAGGTTTTCTAGGAGAAATTTCTAGTCGTGGCTGGGAGTCTGGATATGTGCTAGTTATACACCTAGCACATATAGGTGTTGAGCCTATTGCTATACAGCAATAGGCTCAATACCTATTCCATAGCAGGACGTAAACGTAACTAGTGAAACTTGAGCGTGTCTTGTCTGCTTATCTCTTTGAAGATTACAGGTGTGATATTAGGTTTGTTACGTTCTGGTAGTCAAGTTGGGCTGGCATGTAGGTATGTACTCGTATATGTCATTAAATCCACACTAAAACACCGTGGTCGAGAAGATTACCAAAATAACTTATACAGAAAGATTTCGTTTTTCACAAAACTGTCTTTATTACTATATGGTGTGGAATTTTATTTAAAACTATTTATAGCATAAATAGTTTTAAATGAATTAAACACCCATTTAATTGATAATTAATTGTATGAGGCGTTCATTTAAATGTTTTTTATAATTAACTCGACACGATAATAAAAACCATAATTATAATACGCCCCTACATGTACTAACTATAATAATTTACTACACGCAAATTACCGTTATATATAACAGTCACCGAGTAATAGTCAATCAATTGACCAGGCGCTTTAATTACATAATGATTCAGGCGTTACACAAATTATTAAGTAATAAAAACGTACAATCAAATATTAATCGCGAGCTACAAATTTCACAGTGTGGGAGAATATGTAGAATAATGAACAAAAATAGAATGTTACGAACAAAATCGTTTTACACAGAGTGAAAGCGAAGGAGCTGTGAACGATATAATTCACCTGAACTCTGTATAGCACAAAAGAAACTTTCCATTGAACATCTTGCGGTTAAGTGATTTAAATCCGCTACAAATGTTTTGATGTAGTAAGCACGAAACTGTGCCTAGGCTAGGGCAGTAACCTCGACCTTAAAATAATTTTACTGCCTGCTCTATGTTATTTTTATATGGTAAATAATACTCTACTTTCTAGGTTCATCTATGTAACTTCGCATGTTTCATGTAGGTACACTA
This sequence comes from Mimoniades ocyalus, assembly GCA_018245615.1. NCBI lineage: Eukaryota > Metazoa > Arthropoda > Insecta > Lepidoptera > Hesperiidae > Mimoniades > Mimoniades ocyalus. Next base: position 2,304 of record DWDV01002347.1, read on the forward strand.
ATGGAAATCCCTATGTAGAAGAAATCTTACGTTTCTGTCTACTTGTATGGAAAATAGGCGTGATACTATATATTTATGTTATAACACTAAAACAGCCGGATTTGTTGCATATCACTTAACATATTTTATTAATGTACGTACAGGGTTAAATCTTATGGTGTGGAGATTTATTTTCTCTGCTTTACAAGTACATAATAGTTGCGATAACTGCTCTAGATTGGCACACATTTTTTTGTTCGCTTTATAAATAATCACTTGCCACTCGGGCGACTCCGTATCTAATAGAATTTAATTGTTCGTGTTCTCACGCTTTACCTTAAAACGGAGTACTTCAGTTGCAGCCAAAAGAATTACAGATGGACAGTATATCGCATAGTTAGTAAGAGGGTACTTTATCGAAATTTTCAAGTAAGAAATTGTAGTGAAAAACCTCGATTAATTTAAAATAAAATTCATAATTAAAATTTTCAGTTGCATAATTTTATAACATTTTTATTGACTTAACTGCTAAACTCTATAAACAGGCAGTCTACGAGTATCGACGGACATCTTACGCTTCGCTGGGCGTGATTAAAACGAACAATTTCATTATTTCATAAATTTCATCAAAAAAGGTCCAAAAGACTTGTTTCCGCTTTACAATATCAATATAAATATTTTAAAAGAGAGACACAAAATCTTTAAAAGAAAGCTACATATAACGAATATTTAATCACGTACGGTTGGGTCGCAGCGCACGGGGTCGGCGACGCGACGCCAGCAGTTGTCATGTACTAGATACATTTAATATATTCATCGAATTTCTCATAATAATTTCTAACTTGTCAACGTATATTATGTCGTATACTGTAAACGTTTCGCAAGTGGAAAAAAACAGATACGAAATACAGGTTCGGCGATCAAACGCATCAATTATGCGTTCAAGTTTAATCCTTTCATTTTGATACGGCACATAAATTCGAGAACCGGTAAATAAAAGGATTCTCCGCCCAGCCCTTTGAGCGCCCGACGCGCGATACCTTATACGTCAATGAGGAGTCTTACCGCTTGTACGTAAACTATGAGATATTTGAATGGTAATAACAATGAATTTGGCGCTCGATGCTCTCAGGTAATTAGTGTGATGATATAACAATGACAATTTTGATAAATAATATAATTATACCTTTAAGCACTCGTATTGTCCATGAATATGTTTCTAAGTGTAATTTGAGTTTCCAAGATATTTATAAAGAACATCGAACAGGAAGCCCAACCGATTGAAAACCCGTATTGTTGGCCTGTACATTAAGCGTTGATTCTTTCGAAATAAGTGTGTTTGTGCTGAGCGAAGTTATCAAATGGGTGTTAATAATGTTGCTTGCACCGGCGTCACAGCAGTAGTTATGGTAGACGCATGTAGGTTAATAAAGCTACTGATGAGTAACTTCGGACGACATCTAAATCTCTTTCGTCTATTGATAACTGATAGAGGTGTAATTCAAGATAAGTCCATCGCATATTGTCAACATGCTTGTGAACATTTTCTTTACTCGCGGTGCCGGTGGGCGGAACCTTGAATGGATCTCCGTTCCGTTATTTAATTAAAATATTAAACATGTTTTAAAAGTACTCTCCTCTCTATTTTATCACAGAATACGGCAAGCCAAAGGAAGATAAAAATGCAAATAGATGCATTTTGAATAATCCGCCCGTTGAGACAATGTCGCGAGCTGAAGGAGACATTGATGGTCGCGTACTCAACGGTCATTTAAATAAAATTGAACTCACAAGTAATATTTCCTTTTATATTCGTTTTACATCGCTACGTCTAACCGTCGGAACTGTAAAGAGTGAGAGTTAAATCGTGTGCATTGTGCTGAATATTACATATTAACTAACGACCGTTAATTGTTACTAATTTTAATATTTTTTTAAAGAGCTAAGTATTTATATTATTTCCTTTTCATTCCTCATCGTCATCATCATCAACCTACTGCACACCACTGCTGGACATGGCCTTGCCTGAAGAGTAATGGCCATAATCCCCACGCTGGGCATGTGGATTGAGGATCGCAGAGCACAGATTCCCGCACCACATACGTTGCTGCCCATAGGCGGCCAGGGCATTTAGCTGGGACTTAGTTTAGGCTAGGCGGGACGTTGCGTTGGTGAGTTGGTGATAGATGTTATTAATCTGAACAACACGCCTGTAGCTTTCTGAACTAAATAAAGGCTGTTAAAAATATGTGTAGAGGAATTAAAACGATATACAACGCTTGAGCAAAGCTTTACCTGCTATAAACCGAGCAAGTTTACGATTTACGCGAGGAACTCAGCACAATTAGGTGTCGTCATGAAATATCAAACACTTAGCGATCCGCAATAAGCTCTTGTGGATTCTGTACATGCTCGCATTAGCGCTTGCGTATAATCAGCTGCAAGAAAGAATGTAAAATATTTTTTATCTGCCATATAATGTACATATAACGATCGGATGCGGCAAAAGATAATTCTATTTGCCAGCTGGAAATAAGGTTTAAAGCGAACTGTAGATAACTTTTCAAATATTTTTTTAACGAGTCAAGCTATCTTATTTTCCGCTCGTGAGACGTCCGTCCGCCTTATATGGCGAGATAGAATCTATATATTATCTGTACCATCGGAGGCTGTAAAGTCTGCTGAATATTAACACAGTACCGCGTGTAGGCTTGCGGAGTTTATTTAGAAAAACTTTATTGAATGCTGATTGTTCTCTCATGTTTATAAATTTTTTTTGAAGCTGCATTTTTCTTAGGAGCTTAACGTCAGTGTAGTTTGGTGTTCTGTGTGCTGACGGGGATAAATGTGACCGTGCAATCGGCTCGAAACTCCTGGCCACACATGATTTAAGGATATAGCTAACGATGACGGTTCAGTTACGTTTGAGTGTTAATAAAACTGTACGTGTTCGCTATTGTGGAGTCGTGTCAATCGAACAGTGTACACTGTTGTTAACGGCATAGGAGCAAATCTAGAGATAACCAGTGTCTGATACTACGCTAGAGTACATTAAGTACGGGTTGCATAGGTCAATCAGAACACAAGAAGTGGCCGCGTACGCAGCGGCCGGCGTAATTTTCTACTTTCAATCCGCTTCACTGCACTCACGTTCCGTGGCAGCGTGGGAAATTATATTTACGATGTTTTGCACCAATATACATATACACGCATGTTGACCTACCTGTCGCTCTGGTGGCTAGTGACCACGACTGCTTGCCCGGATGATGTGAGTTCGCTCCACACTCTGGGCAAATTTTGTCGTGATAAGCACGGCCATGTGTTATTTCTGAGTATAAAGTTATCTGCATACATTATATGTATGATTTATGACGCATCTCGTTTCCACAGTAGGCTCTGTCCGGCTGAGGATTAGATGGCCGTGTGAATTGTTCCAAGATATTATTCTGTTCATAGACTCCATGTCTAGGTACATACGTAATTAAGTAACAACCTGTGTTTCTTAAGTTATATGAAGATCTTAAAAGTCATGAAACATAATAAGGGTTTGTTTTAGTGTTCATAAGACACACGTTTGGGCGTATTATGGCGAACGCGTAGAAGCTGCTTTATGTAGATAAAGAATCTTAAAACATACCATCACGCCTATGGCGGTGTTATACGTTCCACTATGTAATAAATTGCGAACCTGTTTCCGTACACCGCGCACAAACCCAAATTCCGACCCATTGTTAAAAATTTTAAATTAGGAAACCCAGTGCTAAACAACCCGGGGATCAAACCCAGCACCTCTGGATCAATAGTCGCGATTACAACTACTGGTCCAACCAGACAGTCATCGTTAAAAACAATTATTATGATTTACGAGTGCTTGACTTATCGTATTTTCATACTGTATTCTTTTGCAATTGCGCTTAAATGCATCAGAACAATAGATCAATAAATCTCTTCAACAGATACCGTGTACCACTACCCACCTCGTGCCTTAACGGGAAAAATAAATAAGTGTAAAATGGCGAGGAGAATCGCCGTGGATGCAAATTCGCGAGGAGAACAAAAGGGCATTCCGGGCACAGGGCGTAGGTGTTATGGCGGGTCCAGTCCGCGGGCCGGCTGGGGTAGCCATGATTATCATTAAATAAGGACTACCTGAATAAAGGATTCCGACAATTTTTCATTATGATACACAAAACAAACTTACTATTTTTTTATTTACGTTCCTTAACTTACAGGTAGACTTAGAAGTATGTTGAGTCTGTAAGGATAATAATATTTGGATCGGCTGAGTATAAGTACCTACACGCGTGGCACACTGAGCTTCGTCACTGGGTATTTGCTCAAGCCCTCCTAACAAGGATCAAAGGACACAAACATAACACGTAATTATTATATTCAGTCAACGAGTACATATAAGTTGCCTCGTTCTACGAACTGGATCCCGTGCTATATGACGGCAAGCTACTAAATCAGCCTGATCCTAATATATCCATAACTCATGGGGACTCCGCGGCCAGTGCACTGGCCCCTGCCCTAGGCCGTGACTGCCCCACACCAATAACTACCACGCCGTAACTTGCCGTGGCCGACGCCGGCTCGTACGATGATATCGGAGCCCGCGCGCTGCCCACCAACTTTTTACGGCCTTACATGCATTGTTAATTGGAATTTATCAGGAAGTTTTCGTTGTGCTTTAAGCTAAATCCTACGAATAACAGTTAGAAACAATACGTGACGTTGTCATATATGCAATTTTATTGAGATTATGGACGTGTGCAAATATTAAGCCGTGCTCTGTAACATAAAAACTATTTGATTATTATCATGCAATATTAAATTCAATTGGTCCGAATGCCAAGTTCGATTCAGATGTCATTGCTACGTCATACGTGTCAATAAAGTACTAGGTATAAAAAGTCTGAACAAGGCTAGGTTACAATTTCCTTGAATATACGAGCATGTAAAAGTTTGTCGCACTGTAACTGGTGCAAATCCTTAGGGTCTGGCTACCGTTATGGGAAATAGGTGTGACAATATGTTTTTCTTAATTGATTATATTATGTATTCTTGCAGCATCGTGCGTGAATGCAGCGGGCTGGCATCGCTGGTGGCTGTGGAGGTGCGAGACGGCTCGTGGGGCGCCGCGGCGCGAGGGGTGGGCGCTATCATCGACTGGGCAGACAACCCGGCCATGAAGCCAGGCGATAGGTACGTCGTGATTATCATCAAGATATGATGATGATGGGTTGGGTAAAGACTCAGGATTTGAATCCACTCTCAATCTCTCTCTATCGGCAGCGCGCTTGCAAGCACTCGACCAACGCAGCAGTCAGTAAAGATAATTAAGTTTAGAAATAAAAAAATAAACTCCTCTATAGCTCAAGATAACATTGTTTACGTAATAATAATGTGGGAAGTAAATAGATACAAATAAATCTCGAGGTGCTAAGATTTGTCCCAGATAAGTGAAGACACAGTTAAGATTTGCGAAATGGTCGACTAGCCTCTTCCGCTGCCCAATGAACTAAGCTACTTATAACTTGCAGAAGTCAGCTAGGCACCACGCTACACAGACGAGTTACGGAAACGTCGAAAGCGCGAACCTTTGTCGGTGATAGGCGGAGTCAAGTAGCGCGAGGCGGAGAGCACTCGCAAGTGCCTAGTTGATTTCTGCGTACTGTAGGTGTAGTGTTACAATCTCGCTGAATGCCTCGTGTAGACGTGGGAACTGTGCACATAGCACAAGAGCTTCGGTCCTACATCGGCCCCGATTGCTGATCATATCTGCGTGTGTGTCTCGATTTGAGCCTGGTTTATGTGGAGTTACGCCACAAGAGAATACTTACTCGTACCTACTATACGTGTGAATCTTAGATATTTACTAAAATGATTGTCAATAATTAAGAATGTAAGAGAAGGACGTCACGTCTGTAAGGATGGAGATGTTTGGTAGTCGGTGCTCACTGCCCATGTGGCGTGGCGTAATGATATGGTAATGATAATAATTGTCAAGTGTCTGTACAAAAAAACAGGCAACATCATTTCTTTCAAGTCCAGTTTAATATTTATATATTCATAATGGGCCAACGTGTTTTAAATAATCCAACTTTGATCATAGTCCTTATTAGTGCCTACTTCCAAACACTTCGAAGAGTAGGTAACCTAAGCGTCATTTTTCCTAATTGTAGCAATAGAAATGAAATAGATCACTTTACTAAACCCCTAATGGAAATCAATCGATTAGTATATTATTCTTTCTATCACTAAATACCGATAACAATTGTTGGAGTTAATAATGAAAATGGAGGAAGTTATTCCGCAACGGATATGTCTACAAAGTACGAAGGATGGTTGTGTATTTTTCATTTGATTATAAGTGCTCGTAAAACTCCGCTCCGGCTATTGTAATGTCGATGTTGTTTTAGCCAAAAAGTAACATCACGCCTGTAATCCCCGAAGAGGTAGGCAGAGGAATGTAAAACACTCCCACGTTTTAGCCAAACGTTTATGAAATACGTTTTTTTTATAAATCATTGCTTACCTATTATTTATAGATTGGCTTTGAGGCTGTGACACCAGCAATACAAGTTATTGTTTAAGATTAGATTATGAATTTTATTTAGTTGCCTCATTGGTCTAGTGGTTTTAAGTGCACTTACTGAGCAGGATATCCTGGGTTCAATCTTCGGGTCGAACAAAATAGTATTGGACTTTTGCAACTTGAATTTTCCACTAGTAGTTTGGAATCTGAATTGTACGCCATATATTATTGCAATTGGCTCACTCCTACGTTATGCGACGCAAGCCATAATTGGTAAAAGTGGGAGTATCTACTACACGCTTCTGTCTACCCCTTTGAGGAAATACAGGCCTGATGCTGTGTATTTTATTTGATAAGCATATAATCCACATTATAAAGTGATATAAAATATCTATTATCTAATTACCACATAGATATATAGCCCACATAGGTCCTCAAATACTATTAAATAAGAAAAATCGACAAATACCACCCAGCCCTTGAAATTAAAGCAAATATCATTAAAGAAGTTAAGAAAACATGCTTACCTCCACGACCAAATTTTTACAAAGGCGATTATATGGCCATAAGGTCTTATCTTAGTACAATATCATGGACAGAGGAATTTAGTCAGTGTAAAGATATAAACGAAATGGTAACTAAATTCTATGAAATACTACATGCAGCTATTAGACTCTATATTCCGATGACCGTAACGAAAAACGGGGCTCATCCGGTATGGTTCTCTTCACAATTAATACATCTGTTAAAACAAAAAAGCAAATTCCACAAAAAACTAAAACGGTACAACAATCCATTAGACGTAATTGAGTTTGAATATTTAAGGGAAGACTGTAATAAATTACTAAAATATTGTTATAATAAATACATCAGTGACATAGAAAATAGCCTTTCAAGAAATCCGAAGAAGTTCTGGACCCATATCAAAAACTTACGGAAAAACCGTTCTTCATATCCTGATACTATGACACTAGTAAATGGTACTACACATTCGACATCATCTGACAAAGAAAAAATCGCGAACATGTTTGCGACTCATTTTGCCTCAGTATATGAAAGCGACAGTGGTACGAGAATTAATGATCTAGTTAACAGCAGATCATTTGACACATTGGGGAACTTTTACTTTACACCTCAACAAGTAAAAATAAAACTTAAACACCTTGACGTCAATAAAAGTACAGGACCAGATAATATACACCCACTGCTGTTAGTTAGATGTGCAGATATATTGGCTCCACCACTTACTACACTATTTAATAAATCTCTCCACACTGGTCGATTTCCGGAAAAATGGAAAGAGGCAAGAGTAGTACCATTATTCAAAAATGGAAAAAAGGATTTAATAACTAATTACCGTCCGATATCAATCCTATCCTCAATATCGAAGTTATTTGAATCAATGGTACACTCCATTATGTATTCTCATGTAAAGGGGTACATTACTATTGATCAGCACGGCTTTATGAAAAAGAGATCGACAAACACAAACTTATTTCTATTCACTTCAGACCTTAAGGATACAGTTGACGAAAATATACAAGTCGATGTGGTATATACTGATTTTTCAAAGGCATTTGATAAAGTTAATCACTCAATACTCCTTAATAAATTACATGCATTTGGAGTGAAAGATAACCTATTAGATTGGTGTGCCTCATACCTCAGTAATCGTGTGTCAACAGTAGTGGTGGATGGTAGGCAATCTTGTCCTTTTTCTCCATCCTCAGGAATTCCTCAAGGATCTTCAAGGTCCTCAAGGACCCTTGGACCATTATTTTTTAATGTTTTTATCAATGATGTAACGCATGAAATTAAGAACTGTGGAGTATACCTATTTGCAGATGATCTCAAAATAGTAAAAACAGTGGTAAATTCCTCTGACACAAAACTACTTCAGGACGACCTAAACAATATATACGAGTGGTGTAGTAAAAATAAAATGTACCTAAACACTTCAAAATGCTATCACATAAAGTATACAAGAAAATGCCAAAATCTGATGACTAAATATTATATAGCTGGAATAAATCTACAGGAGGTAACTTTAATACGAGATCTTGGCGTCTTGATGGATAGCAAGCTTACATTTGTTGAACACATTGACAAAATTATAGTTGAAGCAAATAAAGCTCTAGGTTTCATACTAAGAAACACGAAAAGTTTTAAGAGACCAGCGACTGTGTTACAGCTTTACAATAGTTACGTGAGAAGTAAGCTAGAGTATTGTAGTTCTGTGTGGTATCCTACCTACCAAATACACAAAAACAGAATTGAAAGAATCCAAAAAAATCTCCTTACTAGCCTAGCATTTCGGTTCAAAACACCAAAAGCCATAAAATCCTATACAGATAAAACAATACATTTTAATGTCGACAAGCTGTGCACTCGTCGGGCTATCTCAGATTTGGTGTTTCTGCACAAAATGTTAAATGGTGGCATAGATTGTCCGTCTCTCTTAAGTAGGTTTCAATACCATGTTCCCTGGAGAGTACCGAGAAACCAATGTAAGGTGTTTGAAACTAGAAGGTGTAAAACGAATCTTGGCCGTTCTTCACCAGTGGTCCGTGTTTCTCGACTGTATAATGACATAGTTAAAAAAGACCCTGATCTAGACATCCATTTTGACAACACTTGTAACTTTTTGACAAAACTCAAAAAAATTGTAAATGAAAATGAATCTAATTGACATGATCTACTATAATGACTGATTCTAAAATTCTAATTGACATTGTAATACACTAAAAATTTATTTTTAATTTAAATAATCTAACTAATTTATTAAAATTTCGATTGACTTTTGAAATGTTTGATATTTGGGTGATATTTTGATATTTGATATTATATTTACTTGGTATCTTCAATTGTTAATTGGAATTAATTCAATTTCTTGCATT
>DWDV01002348.1:0-11717 GCA_018245615.1 Mimoniades ocyalus
TGCCCGACCCGGGAATCGAACCCAGGACCTCCCGTTCGGCAGTCGCACTTGCAACCAACACGACCAACGAGGCAGTAAATTCATTTAATGTAGTTAATTAATATATATTTGACAGAACATAATCTGACAAATGTACAAAATAATAAGCGTCGTTTTTTGGCCGCTCTTGCTATTATCCATTGAGTTTTATATTGTACATATATCTGTATAAGTGCATAATTTATTATCTTATAAATTATTTCAAAAAATATAAACGACACTAATCATTTGATTAAACAAATTATCGATTCTAGTTCTAATGAGTTTGGTGGTACCAAAGACAAAAAATTGGTGGTAATCTCATGATTGAGTAGTGAATATTCCATGCATCACGACACCACTGCCTGGAATGTTTGGTACAAGATGAATGAGCGCTATTTGCAAAAGGTGTCAAAACGCACCATTTAAAATTTACCTTGAAAGTCTTTTCGGAGTTTCATATTATTTTGTTAATTTATGTTTTGACTTTTCGTATGATAATCGTCCAAATTATTTTAAATAAAAATGAAAATAACATCCTATGCAATATATTAAGTAAAATATTTTGGACTGTTTGTATAGTAGGTATTAATGGATTTTTTTCGTCTTAATACAAAAAAAACATGCTATTTAAAAAATATTTGCAAGTTACATATTAATGCAAAGACAGCAAAAGACACGTTTAGTTGAATTCTGTAGGTGTACAAAAGATCGTGGTAAAAATCGTGTTAAAAAAACACTCGCGCGATTATAATGTTGGTACATACATCTGACCTTCTAATGGCGTGTATGTAAAGGTAAACATTTAATGTTTGTCAATAATTACATATGCGTAACTATTTCACTCAGAACAGTGATAGGTAGTAGTAGGTTACGCAACCACATTTAAGAATATCCTGACTATTAAAACCTATGTTTTATTTTAACATATTACTTTATAACTACGAAAGAAAACATATTGACCACACTTAAATGCCTTATGAATTTTCCATAATGTTTTCCAATGGGTTTTTAGTTCAAATTTAATTATATAATGAATTTATTATTAATAGTGATTGTTATGCATATGTTTGTACTGCTAATGATGAAGGAATATAGGGAATTAGAAATCCACATCACACGCGTAATGACGTAAATTATTAGTATTCATATTAATGCGAATAGTTTGTTTGTCATTCGAAGCATCCATATTTAGTACTACACGTTTAGATACCACACTTAATGGCATACAAATTGATACAACCAGTTCACGACCGGTCAATAGTCGAACAATTAAATCAGGAAGTGACACAGAATACGGAACTGGCGTATCGTAGTCTTTGGTTACATCTGCGTTGATAATCTTTCTAAATAGGTGTACGACTACTTTTGCCACACCTTACTATTTCACTATATCGAATAATTTGAACATTCAAAATTAAACTTTAACACAAAAGCAAAGCGTGTAATTCAGATTCTCTAATGAATTATGTGGAGTTTAATATTGAGGGGTTTAAGATTCAGTCGTAAACCTTTAAACATAAGACTGCTTTTAGAATAACGAGAAAAAAAGGGCCAACACGACGGCGACGGCAGAGCTTACGTGACCGAACTCACGACGTTTTCGTTAAATCTCTATATCTGTTGTTCATCCATATCTTTGAATAGTAGACCATAAAAACATTACAGGATCCAGAAATCACATTGCTTAAAGAAATTCTTTACTTACCGAGATCACAAAAAATCTCGAATATGGATGACTGTCATGTATTTTTTTTTCACTAAAACTCACTTGATAGCAGCTGTTTAATGTGATTACATTATGAACCGCCTTAACTCATGTATAATTTTTGCGATAGCCTGACTAGTTTTGGAATTATCCTAAGTTCTATTTCACGAACTGCCGCATTGCAACGAAGCAACGAATGCAACGAAGTTGCGGAGAGTACTTTAAATTATATAAGGTTTATATTTTTATGGCAACGCTAGATAGACCTTAAGATTTAGACCATTACAGAAATATCACATAAATATTTATTAATATTTCTTTATCAACCTATGAGGCCCCATTGTTCGAGGCTGATACTATTTATACAGCTGACAACGCCTTAGGTACACCTGTAGTTTAAAACGGTCAGTATATATATGAAATGTATGTATTTAAATGATAAATACTTAACCAAATGTCAATGTCGTACCAGTTGAAGAGAAAGGCAATTGTGGAGGTGTGAGAATAAGCACGATCAGCTATTTCAAGTTCGTATGTTATAAAACACTATAAAATCCTAAGAATAAATATATTAATGCTTTGTTAAATAAAAAATTACCAGTTTTCAAGGCCTACTCATATACACTATAACCTCATTAAGCATATTTTACATAGCGCGTTATAGGCGAACTATGTATTTATGCGGGACAATTTTCATACAACTTTGCCGTCTTGACAAAATTGGGCCAAACGCAAGGAATTGTTGTTATTAATTGGAATTGTTGTTGTTAAGGAAGGCCAATTGTTGGTATTTGAATAACTAGTCAATAATTATCGAAGAGCCGATTTAGATAGACAAAACCTACATCAATTATACACCCGCATCTATTTCAGGAAATGACTAAGTTTCTGGAAATTTATGTTCACAGTGATGCTCATGAACTGAGATTAAGGTGAAAATCGAATAAAAATACTTAAGGACTTCTTGACAAAGTGACGCATATGATGGAGGAGTATTGCATTACACAATATAATGAGTATGTAAGTAGTAGGTACTTTCGGTTTTAAATTACGTCAACAAAAGGCACTGATTATAATCGAAGTCGTACGTTATCTGTCAGGACAGGCAGTGAAGTGAAGATAATTCCCCGAAGTGAAGATAAAATGGAAAATGACGTGAAACGATGAAATTAACACGAATATCGTGAAATGCCGCTTCGAGAATTATTTACCTTTAATATGTATTACTATGTAGTAATGTATGGGCGCGTATATGTATAGTATTTAAACAATATGTATGTATGTAAATATATAACATTTACGAGTAACATATACTCGTAACATTCATAATTCTTAAATTCATAGCCATATTAACATTCATAATTCTAGAATCATGATAACCAGTCAATACTAACTAATTAATAGCCTTAGAGCAAACACTGGCTAAAATAATCGATACTAATAGCCATATACCAATAGTTCTGTTTGAGGTCGGTTGCAGTTCCATGGGCGGCAGTGATTATTCGCAACTGTTGTTTGCTAGCACTCTTTACAATTACCTTGACCTTACATTAACAAATTCGAATTACATCGATGTGAAGGGGCAAATTAAAAGCTTGTTTCAGAAGCAATGTGAGACTGTCGAGCAGAGAGTTTAGTTAGTAGATATAAGTAGTTACGTATAGGTAGATTATTATCGAAACAACAACAACAACAATCTTTGATATTGACGTATACGGATGATTTTAAATTTCAAAGAAAGTGTATATATACGAGGAAAACAAATTATTCGTACGAAATGTGACTGACACAATCTCTCACATTCGTGTCCATTCGGGGAATGTAAATCAGGAAAATAGTTTCAGACATCAGTGAATGAAGGTGATGTATACCAATTTTTGTTTCACTTTATAACAACGATGAAAGTACATAGAATGTTCTTCTACCTGTCTTCTCCTTTCGAAGTAGCTCGAAATACGTCCAGGAATGGAAATGGCGTTACGTTGTTATGAAGGTGTTACGTTGAGATGTAAGGAACCACTGAAATGTATTAAATGCCCGTTTCTGCAAATTTTCAATTTAGTAACGTAACACTTACATAGACTAGTTTTAAATTGTAACATAATACACGGTGTTAACGAAACTTTTATACAATGTACTGTAGTTCAGAAACTTAAACATTCATAATGGTAATAATTATTGACACTGTTAAACACTGGTTTTGACTATTATTTCAACTTAAATAATATCTAGCGCCAACACATAAAACGATCATCACCTCCATCGGTACCACAGAGGGACATAAACTTAACTGGTGAAACGTGGGAGTGTACTGCACTCCTCTGCCTACCTCTTCGGGAATTAGAGCCGTGATGTTGTTTTCACACACGATCATATGATTCAAATGCAGGCAGTGTCTGTATTATGGAAACCAAATAGATGGTAAACGTCAAATGTTATTACATGTAAATACATATACGTACGAGTAAGTCTCTGACAATGCGCACGATTCAAAACTAGTACGAGAAAGTGTAAAAACTAGTACCTGTACTCATATGTACTCACTTTAAAATGAACATTCAATAATTCCATGAATTCTCGAATGTTCTAAATTTAAAATGACAAATACTACATCTGTAAATAATACAAAGCACTTGAGTTTCTTCGTCGTGTACATCGAATTGTTATTTATAATTAATTTCATAACATATAATTGTTTCATAATTTAATACTTTATGATAATTTACGTGAACGTAAATGATAATTTTACCTACCTCGTTTTTTTTTTTATAACCAAAATGCAAATCGGAAAGCATGCCGACTTAGCCTTGAAATCGGTAAAAATGTTTTATAAAATTTAATATCACTATTCATTTTAAGGGAATTTGCATGTTTACGGAAGTTTATGCTACATTTAATATGTACTTACTATATATACTGACACATTCAAATTTAATTAAGAATTGCTGATAATCTTCAGTATAATAATATAACACCTACGATTTCAAATTGAATGATTTTTTACAATTGTGAAACGGTTTCACTATTCGAGCTTTTACTGTTCTATATTTAACGAAAAAAATCCGCATGACCAGTTATCATCGGGATTAAGATGTAGGATACTTTTTACGGCGGGATAATTACTTATTCCCGCGGGTGTGAGAGCGTAGCCGCTGACGTAGACTAGTCATTTACACGCGCTCACGAACTCCCGGTGGTTAGTGCTGCAATACGTGATCGAATTACGCCCATTTAGAAAACACGTGCCTCACAGATCTTAATAATGATTAATAGCGAATGCATCGGAATCAACGTGAGTCATTGAGTAAATAACGCAATATGTTAAGTGGTGAATGAATAACGCCGTCGACACAATAATGAATGATATTATAGAGAATGTATGTAATATGTACGTGTACACTTTACATGTATATATATTGAATACGAGTTATCATAGAAATATTTTTCGTTTTTCGTTTCATATATGTCGTGATGTTATATATAGTACGTTATACATAGTATATTTTATAGTGTCTTATATATAGTATATTATATAGTGCGTTATATGTAGTATGTTATATAGTATGTACAGTACTTACATATGTCATAATTATCTACAGATTCTACAGGTTGGTAGGGCTAGTGGTCAATGAATCTGGCTTCTACATATTATACCCGTATTATTCGCTGGCGGTTAATAAAAGCTTACATAATTGATTATTTACGTAAATAAAATAATTCGTAATCATTATGTTCTTAAACAATGCTTGTAATAAAATTTTTAGGACATTTCATCTATTAATATAATCGTCTAGCGGTTTCGCCTTGAGAATTTTGTCGGAACAAAAATAGTACTGTGCCTGTTTTGAAACTTAAAGAAATAAAAAATAACTGTTTGTTGATACGTTACCTGTATTCTCTTTCTCGGAGTTTAAATAGTCCCCAATTCAAATTTTATCAAAATCGGTTTAGACATGAAAGCGTAACATACTAACGAGTTACTTGTAATTTCGCAATTTTCATGTTTACAAGTAAATATGTATATTATCTACAAGTACCTACGTTTGGATTTTATCACTTACTTCAGTACTGCTCGTTTGACATAAGACATGAAATTACATAGACATGGAATGAAATAGATATAATATATTAATGTTCCAATAAATTAAGTGAGTGATATCACTCATGAGAAGTGGGAGAACTGTTAGGGGACATCCAAACGCATTTGGGAATATCAACACGAATCACTGAACACTTGATTTGACGAGCGTTAGCCTTGATCTCAATTTCTTAGAGGACCTGCGACACATGTGTGCGTGTGCGTGTGTGCGTGTGTGTGTGTGTGGGTATGTGTGTGTGCGTGTGTGTGTGTTCGTGAGTGTGTGTGCGCGTGTGTGTAAAGGGGTACATGACTTAAACATAAAATAACTGATATAATAGGTAAGAAATATATTCCGGTTAATATATTAACGATATTGGTCACGTTAAATTACATTTTACTCGCTGTAATATATTCTAATATAATATATGTGTCTTTATTTTATTGATGTTTAACTAACAGTACGAGACGATTGTTAATTTATTTATTTATTCATCTTGCTCTCTTTTTAGCAAGAGGCCGAATGTAAAATGCCATTAATTTAAATATTAAATAAACAATAAAAAATATAAAAAATTACTGTTCAATGATCCACTTACGTTTAAAAAAGCGGGCCGAAAACAACTATTTTCATATAATTATTATACTTATTAAGCGCAAATAGGTAGTTATTTATTTTGCATATTGTACAGTTATTCAAACTATCGTGTGTATGTACCCCAATTTAATTACACAAAACCAAGCATCACAAGAATGTGGCAAAAAAAAGTGTTTAAACATTACCCATTAATTACATATACAAAGGAGGCAGAGTGAATAGCGCGCCCAACGCGAGACGCGCGACGGATAGGATGAACGTATTTTAAGCACGTGTGCAGAGGCTCATTTCACAAGCAAACATTTACTCAGCCTTGTAATGATAACTCACGTAAGTGGACCGCAAATATGTAGACTGCACGCTAGACGGTATTAGTACTATTATTACTACAACACTGCCTCATTGGTCGTGTTGGTTGCAAGTGCGACTGTCGATCGGGAGGTACTAGGTTCAATTCCCGGGTCGGGCACTACTAAGTTTTTCTAATTTATATTTTCTAGTAGTGGCTCGGAGTCTGGATATGTGTATGGGACGTAAACGTAACTGGTGAAACGTGGGAGTGTTCTATATTCTTCTGCCTACCTCTTCGGGGATTACAGGCGTGATGTTACGTTTACGTTAATATTACAACACTGCAGTGTTATTTCGCGTGCAGTAGGAGCTAGAAGCACGGTTTAAAATTTTCTGTCCAAGGTTCTTACGCAACAATGCTGGCAAGGTTATGTTTCAGTTTAAACGATACAAATAACGTTTAGGCCTCAAAGAGAGTAACGCATTAGTAACCTCACGTAGAGCTTCGGACCTACATATAAACGGTCGCTACTTTTCGCTTCATTACACACTCGATATCGTAGGCAATGTATTACGGATTGTTACTTGCAGAACATTCCTTTGTATTTAATCATATTAATCTGATTTAATTGATTTTCAATGCCCTTTGTTTATATTTTTCAGTATTCGATTTATATTTAATGTACTTAAAAATATCTCCAAAGATAGATATTTGGCACTTGGTGCATTCTACTCACTCCATAAGGACTTGGCGTGATTATAAAATAAAGAAAATAAAATAATATCAAAATATCGTCAGTTTTTATTTATCATTAGAACAGGGAATGCCGTCTATGCATGTTTGTGTGAAAAATTCGTCGATGTTTCGAATGCCGACTCTGCATTGTTTTGTGAGGGGCACACCAACTTGTATAGGCTATACCTACGAAATATAAGGTACGAGAAGCGTCCAATTGAGAAAATTGTCGGAAATCATTTCGCGCATAGCGTTCTAGTATCAAACGCGTTGTCACCTTTATCGTTTATGATTGATCGTTCTGCTTTTGATGTCGACTGCGAGGCGTCGGCGTCGGTTTTCGCGGTAACTTTCCTACGGTTCTCGATTAGGGGATTATAACGCGTCGTACTCCACAATCGCGGTTGAAGGTTACACATAAGTCGTTTCAAATTTTTACACACACGTATGTAAGTTGTATGTAATATATTTATCTGTAAGGATTTTGTATAGGTATTGAAATCGCGCGACCATTGAAAGAAATGCGGTCAGTAAACAAAATGTGATAGCGTATGGGGGGGCATCAAATTTGAGTCATGAAGATATTATTTCAATATGTATAGAATTGTTCTAAATGAATCAATCTTACCTCTAAAGCATCGAAGCTATCCCTATACGGATTAAAAAAACATAGGTTTAGGGGTTTAGAAATGAAAATGATATTGATACAATGCTTATAGTACTTCGTTGACTGCAGTTATAAGATATACCTGTAGAAACTTTGTAAAAATAGGTTCAATGTTTTTTTTTTTCACTTCCCACATCTTGATATTTAAAATCATATAAGCCATAGCAAACAACAATTTAAATTTTTTTTTGATCTTTTAAATCATGTAAGCCATAGCAAACAATAATTAAAAAAAAACATCTCATACAGATTATCTTTGATAATATCAATCAATCTTCGTCAATTAATGATCAATTTCTCTACGCTCATTAATTATACTTTTCAGTTTTGAATATAACTAATGGAATTATAATCTCATTATATAGAGACCAGAATCATTATCTTTGCGTTCCATTTCAATAGTCGGTATGATAACATATCCTCCACCAACCAAACTATCAGAACTATGTTAGTTTAGTACTCGGTTGATAATTAACACGAATATACTCTTGATAATATTTTGATTACTACATTGTAATAAATTTATTAGTGATAGGTAATTTGGATTTAAATGTTATACACCGAATTAAGTGGAATATGTCATGGATAAATATTGTGCTTTGTTACAAATTATTGTTTTACAGTAATGTCACTTTTGTCAATAATATTACAATTGTAAGCACAGCAGAAGAGTAAATGTGTGGTAAATAAATATAACATAGATTTGAATAAAAAAAAAAATTCACAGTGAGATTCTCCAAACCCGCAAAATTTACCGTTTTCCAATATTTTCTGAGCACAATGTATGTCTTTTTCTAACTACATATTATCTATAAACAATTTAAATTCTATAACACTGTTTAAATTCTATAACAATGTTAGTTTTGGGTGGAATAGAACTCACAATCATCGGTTCAGTAGGACTCGGCATCTGGGACTGCGAATGCCTAACGGTTCTCTAATACCCCAGTTGGGTGGGAGTTTATTGTATCCAACGATCAACGCGTTCGTAAACACGGGAATATTCCACTGAGACGTATCCGCAATTTTTATCAACCGTTGGTGGGCATCCATTGACGGCTGGCAAGGCCACTAATCGGTGCCGCGGCTAAGGTGTACGTTTAGGATATGTACTTGTACTCGTCTGACCTCCGAGTCCACGAGCAAAACAACTTAACGGACAGGTATCACGTATGCTTTGCATTACGTGTACCGTACGAAGTTTCGATACTATGCAACCGGTGACTTGAAACTATTTGCAATAAAACGGAAAGCAGCTATCTATTTGAAATCAGATAGAAAGCTAGTTTTAGCAGTTAATAAATTAACTAGATATGAAAAAAAATGTTTTGAAAAGTGTCTCGTCTCGTCAAAGATGTAATGAATATTATATAAAGAACAAACAGAAGTATTATATACATATATGTAAAATGAAAATTGTGAGAAGTACCTCGAAGGCGATTTGAAAAAGCGGAGGAAGTAACGTCATTGTTTAGTCTATTAGTTGAAGCTATAAATTATTAGCAGATTTAGAACAAAGGTGACTAATAACAGAATAACAAAATATAACATACGATTCACAAGCACATCTACTCTAACTTTCTTAGAGTTTTGGGAGCATTGGAGAAACACAGTAGATTGGTAAACAAGCACAGAGATTCAGAAGAAATAAATTAATTGTCTATTCGCATATCTTTCCGTGTCGGGGCGGAGTAAAAATACATTCCCGACATCATGTTGCTGTATACACGGTGTCGTAAGAGGCGACTAATCCTGGCGCTGGCAGATCGTGGTATGGCGTGGTCTGCCTAGGCAGTAGGCCAACATTACATGCCTTGGCCGCCTATGGGCAGCAGCGTAGGCCGTGCGAGAAGCTATGCTGTGCGATCCCCAACCTGCATGCCCAACGTGGGGATTATGGGAATAACCCCTCAGGGGAGGCCTATGTCCAACAGTGGACTGCAATAGGTTGATGATGATGATGATGATTCGTATATACGTGTAGTTGAGGATTTAATTAAGAGCCCTATATGTGATAGACCGATTTGGTAAACGTTGTTGTTGGTAAACGGTTATCAAATTCAAAATTGACGCAAACAATTGATATACAATAACTACTTCATTTGATGTTAATTGAATGACGTACATGGCCATATGCATGAATTATTCACGTCCGTTGTACTTTAAAAATATCATCGGCTGTATGAAATCGTAGGTACAATACAGCCAGCGGTTATAGTAACCAATTGTGAATATGAATAATTCAGGATTCAATTACCTACTACCGTACAATTGGAATTTGAAATGGAAATGGCATGCCTCTGACAGTTCCAGAGCTCGTTAATTATCTACGGGGGATGTTCGCGACAGATGACAACCCAATAGCTACTAGTACATTTGCCGTATCATATTCCTTGCGGGTGCCTTGCGGCATTCCACCACCAATACCGTCATTGCAATATTGGATTACGCTTAGTTCTCGGAACTGTACACGTACTTGACCGATCGTCTTCATTAGAACTCGACGATTCGCATTGAGGACAACATTTCTAGTAGACATATTATTAGTAGACCAGTAACATTACTGGTTCTCTTTTCGCGCAATACTATTACTTATCCCTACGATACATTATTAGAAACTTTCATCTATATGACAACTGATCTCTCTTGAAACATATAACATGCCATTTAATTTTAATGTTGAATAATAAGAAATTTCAAATTAAATAGCGATAAAAAAACAAATATGCAAGTTACCTATTGTGGGTTTATTCCAAGGACATATTCAACATAAAATTTAGAATAGAATCATAATTCTTTTTGAGATCAGTTTTAGATAACAAATCCATTATTATGGAACATATTGGACGCTTCATGACTTAGAAAGTCACAAAAAAATTTAGAATCGTAGCGTGGCAATGCAACAAAAGCTGGCTGACGAAAGAAATTGGACCGTCCGTGGTGATTATGGGGACATTATGTGAATAGCAAAAAGATTTCATGGGTGATCTCAAACAAGATTATTGACTTTAAATTTAAATACAACACATTCGTCATTTGTTTTAGCCAATACGATAGAATATACACAGACGTGTGAAACCTCAGCGAAATTCAATCTAGACAATTGCATACACAGTTTGAGACGATTCAAAGGATTGCATCACGACTCGCTCCGGCTTCGGAATGCTGTTAGGCGACAATACGATCAGAAATAGAATGGCTTTTTGTTGATTAAGAGTACTTTTTATTGTTCTGCTTGGAACAAGAATCTCGATCTATTTTAACGTCATAAGACACAATGTTTTCATTTTCTTCGAATTGATTCCATGTTACCAATGTAAGGTGGTAACTGTACATCGAATATACACTGATATTCGAGTTTTCAATTATGTACTTCGTATTGTATATAAATATATTGAATTATATAAAATACGAACTTTCTATCCACTTTCTTTCTTTCTTTCTTTCTTTCTTTCTTTCTTTCTTTCTTTCTTTCTGTCTTTCTTTCTTTCTTTCTTTCTTTCTTTCTTTCTTTCTTTCTTTCTTTCTTTTTTTCTTTCTTTCTTTCTTTCTTTCTTTCTTTCTTTCTTTCTTTCTTTCTTTCTTTCTTTCTTTCTTTCTTTCTTTCTTTCTTTCTTTCTT
>DWDV01002349.1:0-11717 GCA_018245615.1 Mimoniades ocyalus
TGGCAATCAATTTACAAAACAAATGCAATAATTGACTTTCTGAAATACCTATAAATGATACTTATTAATTACATTCATTTCTATTACAGTCATATTTATTGAAATTTTCCGAAGAATTTTATGTTAAAATCCTTCATCCTCTTAGGATCTTGTTCCATTAAATGAAATTAATTGAATTAATATTAACTTCGAGACGACTATTCCCAGGCTTAATAGAAATAGTTCGAGATTCCATCCCAGTATCCACTTAAGGGCACTTTGTTGATTTTCCAAAACCGTTTTCTTGTGATGAATCAATCCTTCTTGTTACGAAACAAAATCGTTCTGGCAAAATGGGAAATTGAAGGATTGATGGTTAATTGAAGGATTTGGAAATAGTTGTTTACAATAAGAGGACTTTTGATGAAAGTAGAGCTAGCTATCTTAATAAATACTTAAGTAAAATCAAATAATTTGGTCGGTAGCTTGACCAGAAAGTTATTGTAAATAAAGCGTTGAAATACATATTAATACAATTATGTTAACCTAATATATAACATCACGATTATAATCCCAGAAGAGGCGGACAGAGGAGTGTAGTACACTCCCATTTTTTACCAGTTACGTTTACGTCCTTAAGGCATATTATACTATATTAACTATTTAACGCATATAATAACACAACGAAATACTTCAGAAACCAAAAAACAAATAATAAATTCTCATTAAAGACGTGATATCAGCAAATTTACTACACTTCCATATTATTGATCAGCTATAGTCTTGGATATTTCTAAAGTACTTCTAATAATGCGCACATAAAAAATATGTTGCTTTTATTAGGATGACCTCTTTCGAAATGATATGATGAGAGCGACCATTTGATATATGAAAAAGGTTAATATCATTCCCTAACCTAAAGCTCTTTACACATTGAAATTTGCTCTTTTGAAAACAATGTCAACGGGATTGTACAATAATTAAGTTTGATTCCACGTCGACTTGATAAAGTCTTGCTGTTCCACGCCACTCCTGTTATCAGAAGGCAGACTACTCACGCCTTAGAAAAGAGACGAACTATGGACAATATTTATGGCTAATTTTCCAGCGTGCAACTTACCTCGAAACACTTACCATAACTGATAACAGCTACAGAACGGATAAAATTTAATTTTCAAAACACACGAATTTCAGAAAATGGCTATAAGTGACCGGTATACGAACTACAGAACTTCGAAGGCTGAATCGATAATGCCTACACATAATGATGTGCTTTATTATTTCACATCAAAGTCCTCATCGGACATTGTAATTGAAGTATGCCAATTAGCCTTAATTATAACAATGATTAAAATTAAATATCTCAAACGTTTTACGTTATTAAATATCTCCACTAAAACTACGTTAATACCCATCAGATCGCGATACGAAATTGTGTCTGCTAATATCTGTCTATGCAAAGAGCTGCAGATCGATCTCAGTAGCGTACTATTGGAGAAGTCCATGTGCAACAGTGGATGGTGATGATAATTAACACATGGAATCACGTCTGTAATGCCCGACGAGGCAGGCAGAAGAGTGTAGTACACGCCAACATTCCACCAGTTGATGATGAATAACTGTGTAGATACTGCGTGCTTATGCATACCTTTACAACCAAGGCACAATAGTGATAATTATTGATTTTATTTCGCACATTAATAGCAACAGTATCTTGTGCTATTGAAATAGCATGTGATATAAATAATATATCTAATCTAAATCGTGAAATAATATCATCTGTCATTTATCTTCTTATGATCTCTTCAATTCCACGGATCCACCACCAGTGCGTACGCACGTTTACAGATTAGCGTCCAATACACATATTTGCTCCATTAGGCACCCATAATGACAGAGTAATCTCATCGGATACGCGTAACCCCTGATATTCCCGTGGTAAATATTAGATCGTTGTTAGAGATTACTATGTGTCTGTCGGACAACTTGGTAAGCTGACGTGAATGCTGTCTCGTGTTCGGAGGGTGAATTGAATCAATGTTATTTAATTCATTTGTTTTTTTATTATTTTGATATGTTTTGTTTAAAACTTACAACTGTGTATTGTATCATGTCCATCTCCTCTTCATGATTTACGATATATTAAAGCCTTATTTTATACCTCGCTTACTACATATTTAAAACGGAAATAGAAAATCGTAGCAGCTTCAACAAGTAAGAAAGTAAGAACAAGAGCGATTCCAAGATCAAAGCTCTGTTCATAGAGCATTTGGTTAATGCAATAATGCTGATGATGTTTTAAATAAGCATAAATATTTGTTTTAAACCTTACACCTGACACTGAGGCTCCAACTGAGGGTCAACTACGCAGTATCTTCTCTCTTTATTATTTTGTTTCGGCTCACAACAAAAAATCACAACACAATCATTTACAAGTAACAGAAAGACCTAAACAGTGTATTTTATTTATAGCATTCGATTTCAAGTTATTAAATAACTACAATTATTCCTCGCGTTACTAAAACAGTATAACAAATATTGCTGTTCTACTTTATATCACATAGAGAAAATATCTGTACATAAGAGAACAATATTATGACATTTAAACGCAATTGCCATTGTAACGTGTAATGTATGTAGGTAATATCGGCATAATTGATAGCGCGAGACGTTTCACTACGACTGATCGCACATCGATTTTCACAATCATGAGAAATACTCCATTGTTCTTATCACAGTTTCCTACACAAAATTTGTATTTTCACAGAACTAAACAACCGGTTTATTTGTTACAGATTTCTCAATCAAAGACTATAGAAAATTCCAGTGAAAAAAAAACTATTTATAACATCAAGTGATGAGGATTGATAAAGTAGTCAAAACATGGACCCAGCCGGAAGAACGCGTAGACAGGTTCACGGACGCTCAGAATGGAGGTTCACAGAAAAATTCTACATAGTAGTATTCTATATTGCTCTTTTTATTGTAAAAAGCAAATGTCAAACTATTCTAAAAGACGAATCGAGTCAAATCGAAAGCTCAACCAAAACAGAATTAAATGTAGATAGTAATATAAATTCTAATAATTGCCATAGTTGTCAATCTAGTAGTAAAAATAATGAGTATGATTATATAAAAGTAAAAGACAGTACCAATGAAAATGAACACCAATCGGGTGGTTTTCTATCTGAGGTCATAGATACTATCAGCACATATACTGAAAAGTATGTTTTTACTAATGATACGAAAAGAAAATTCGAACATATATTAGAAGAGGCTGTAGATAAAGCTTTAAGTAAAGACAAATTTGAAATAATTAAAGGTATAGAAATAAAATCCGTAGAAAAAGATGCAATGAAAGAAATCCTACGCAAAAATGAAGAGAAAGAGGGTAGAGCATTATTCAGTACGTATACACAAGAGTATAGATTGTTCCAGAAAGTAAAGAACTTTATTGACACCCATATTATATCAATTAATTTGCCGAAAGCCGCGAAGATTGTTGGATTCCGTTGTGAGTATTCTTTTTATTAACATTGGTAATGTGGGCTGTTATTTCAACAAGACTGGTGTAATTTTTACATTAGTGCTGGAAATTATTGGTTTTGATAGGAACAATTTCACGAAGCAAATAACACGAATTGCAAGAGTCCCTATTGCAAAAGCTCTAAAAATAAAAAAAGTTCAATATAAAATCTCATTTCCCAGAGTAGTTCTACGGAAAAACTTTTCTCCTTCCTACCGTCTCAAACCCATTTATTTATCCAGAAATAATATAATTTTACCTGTAACTTGTTTATTTACATAAAAGTGTAACTATTCGATTTATTCTTAGTACTGATGGTAATTAACTAACAAAAACTGTTATGTGATATTAAGATACACATACTTGTATTAGTCATATTTTTGTTTCATTACTGGTGTTTTACTCGTTACAGCGTTCGGCTTAAAGAAATTCTTCTTACCCCTCTTGATCGGTGCTCAAGTTTTCAAGAGTATTCTTTTGGCGATGTTCCTTCCCAGCATTTTGGGGAGTTTCGGCAAGATTCTCGGGAAAGGTAACAACAAAACAAACTTTACTTTAACCAAGTTATCGTTTACGTCACAATCATAAGGAAGATTAGAATTCGTCTCTCGACGTCTTATTTTAATTGCGTTTGACAAATTGTAGTTCTATTATACCTCGTCATGTTATAAAGATAATCGCATACTAAAGCTTAAGTACTTACCTAACGCTAATCAAAACAAAACTCATGTGAACGTCCTCATTATTACTAATATCCACAACTTCAACGTCCACATTGTTACTAACATTACATTCTACATTAATTGATGAAAATTATGATGCCGTCCGTAAATGTAAAAAATTATAAGTCATTTAAAAAATCTTATGTACTCGTATTACAGACAAATATTTTTTTATAGGTTTCACAATGTAGAATCGACAGAATACGCAAAGATTTTTTTTAATTTTAAATTCCTTTTACTTTTCGTTGTTTCAGTCTCAGAATTTTAATATACATTATAATATGGGTTTTTTGTAGAAAAAAAAGAATGGATTACTTTTATACCGCTAATATGCACTGAAATTCTCATATATTCTGAACTAATATTTTAACTAATGACGGTAATCAGGTATTTAAGGTAGTGCCAGGAGGTATAGTGCATAAATAATATAACTTTTTTGCAAATTATCGTTGTCTATTTATCAATAAGTTAATGGTTTGGTTACCGAAAGAGTATCTAAATGTGTTGAGTATCTAAATGTTATTATACGATCATCCTAACCTTTCATCGACCTTTAATAGGCTGAACCAATTAAGCAAGTTAATAACTGTCACTGACTACGCAACTCCAGGAAATTTGCTTAACCCTCAATTTTACACCCTCGGGTTCATTTCCGTCTTGATAATTTTGATTAAATTGTCTCTTCGAACAGGTGTTAAGATACAATAATCCGTTCCTCAAACTATAGAGATATCTTGTCATAACTTTGTTACAAAATTCGGTTTCTTTGCATAAACAAAAGCTTAAAGCAGAAACGTAATTATAAGTTAAGTATAAAAAAGACTTGGCAAATCTTACGCGTAGTAGTTGGTGATAACTGTGTATTATGAGACATATCCAGCAGTAGAATGAAAACAGCGTTGGCTGTGATGAGTTATGGAGAAAGCATTCATGAAAACGTAACGTTATGCGGAGTATATAATCTTCTACTGTAGTTGAATTATATTTAATAATCTACATCGTTTATGTTCCCTCTAAAAATTAAAATTAAAATTTTCCAGGAATCTCTCAGCTATCGGCCACATCCAGCCAAGCTAGCTACCCCCCAGCAAACGGAGATGACCAGAACGGATATAACAACGACAACAAGGACTTTACGGGATATGAGACGAACCCCGCAGGATCCTACATGTACCCTCAAGATGGGATGTACGAAAACATGGAAAATCCCAATGATGCCAATGATCTTTCTAACATGGATATGTCAAGGTAAGAATTAATTAAAATTATAAGAATTAAAAAGTATTATAAAAAAGGAATCATAACGTTATAACATTCTTCCTCGTGAGCACAAGAGTTACGATCGCTAAAATTTATTTACTTATATTATTTATTTACTCAAATTAATCCAATTAGATTAGTACAACTTAATGCAACTAAGTTATAGTAGGTACTGAGTCACAAAAATTCTGACGTTCTGATAATATTTTCTGATATACATCAATTTATGTGTATTGAGCGAAAGGAGATTTTGCAAACAGTAACTATTTTTAGGTAGTTTTTTTAAATAGATAATTTTTAACTTATTGTTACAAAAAACAAATTGATTTTTAACTTAAAGTTTATGGCTCCAATTATTACATTGAAATAGCTAATCTTTCTTCACCATATCATTATCATGTCTAGTCAATGATGTCTCCATTTAATTGTATATTTCAATAAAGGATAACAAACGAATGATTTTTGGATTTAACAGTGAGCCATCTCCAATAAGGCCGGTTTCGCGAACAATAAAATTGCCTCCAAACAAAACACAATTAAGTTAAAACGGACAAAAGACTGATTCGATAACGACATCTAATTTGCCTAATGCCAGAAATGGATTCATCGTCACAAATTAAATTTGACGTCGCCCAATTCACGGTTATCACCACTCTCGATTTTATGGACTCTGTACTGGTTTATCATTGAAACTTTTAAATTTGAATTAAATGTTGAATTTAACAACAAGTGATGAACGACCATTTGACCGTTATCGTTTTTTTAGAATGCAATGAACTACGTGTAATATTTTATAAGGTAGTTGGGAATTATTCAAATTATTGCCAAGAAAAATGTCTTTATACGTATCAGCAGCCTAATGCAAATATCAATCATCATCATCAGCATGCGTCCACTGCTGGACATAGGCTTCCCATAAGGGGTTTTCGCCAATAATCCGAACGCGATGCATGCGTGTTCGTGATGAATTATTATTGGGGGGCGAATATTAAACATCTTTAATATTATGTTAGGCTACTGGTGATACACGATGATATTTTATTTATTTTATTTTATTTTATAGTATCATAAATAATTTATTTTATATTATTTTATTTTTATTCTATCATAGTTGCAACGTTATCATCTAAATAATATCCTAAATTTTGGCTTATCACCCGTATAGATAAATACGTCCAAACAATTCAATTCTTTCAATTTTACTCAGTTAATAAAGTGAACCGTGATTAATTCACGGCTGTCAATGCTTTAATATGATTTGCGCAGCCCGATATTGGACAATTGAATTCACAATCGAATGTCATATCTGAAAATTGACGAAGGAAAATTATATTATAATGACGTACCTATTTGTTATTTGATTCGGGCGTCAGATTTTTTTTTCATTATCTCTCTAAACTATATGTTACCGCCAGAATCTTTATTTATAATTTTGTGGTTACTTTAAAAATCCTCATGTTGCTTACAAAACAATGGACAAAATACTTATAACAATAATGTTTTATTTTTCATTTCACAATGCAAGGGGCGTTTTTGTGTAATCAAAGTACGTTTTTCTTTTCAGGTTTGGTGCCAGTGGACAGAAAGTATCGTACCTTCCGTCGAAAAGCAGTTACTATAAAAATCAAATGACCAGCAACAATTATAAGGTTACTTACACAGTCTTGTATTATTTATTAATTTTAAAAAATATTCATTTATCATAATTATATTTTGGCTTTAGTTTCCAATATCTTATGTTATATTTATGTAGGTAAAAGTCTTTAAAGGGTGTTATGATATCAGGCAACATACAATGTAAATAACTATCAAACTTTTATTTCTGCTATATAAAACATTTATATGACAATTAGGGTGAGTGATTCGCTTTCTTTGAAAGCTCCAATTAAGAGTTTGTTTAGTATGTCGTCTGGTTCTCTACAAAGTTGTTATCAATGTAATTCCACTCGTAACTTTTGATCCAATCTGGACTTCTCAGCGTCGGTAAATAATAATAGTTATCATAAAGAAACAGTTTTACTGAATATACAATTTACTATTTCAAGCTTATTAAGTTTCTGTCTATTATAATTGAAGCGAAAACAAAATTCATCTCTTACGTGAGCTACATCTCAGTGCTACAAGAAAAATATTTTTCTTTCATTTTATAATGCACTTAAAAAAAAAGTAACTTCACGCCTGTAATCCCCGAAGAGGTAGGCAGAGGAATCTAGAACACTCCCATGTTTCACCAGTTACTTTTAAGTCCCACGATGGAATAGTTGGTGAGCTTATTGCCATATACCGGGCACATATCCATTTGCCCGGTATATACATATAATGCATTTAATTTTAACAAATTTTAACAGACAGTAATGAAACTTAAGGACTTAAAACTTTCTTTCCACTTGAAATCCAGCACTTCGAAACCATTACAATTATTCGATTAATTTAGACTAAATCCAATAAATGGTATTGGATTTGATCAAAGAATTAATGGAATTAACGCTTATTACAAAACCCGTCCAAGCATCACTAGTCCAATATTATTTTCTAGTTAATCCAATAAGATTGATAGACTATTCGATTTACCTGTAATGAATAACGCTCCAATGCTAAGCGGGTGTTGCTCTCCGTAATTGGAGAATGTTCTGGAACAGTTCCTCAAGATTTCGTAAATATGATTTTATTTCACGCATTGCAATTGTTTATTTTGCTGTTATGTTGGAAACACATAGGTATGGTTAGGAATTATACTAGGATTAGGATTATACTGAATACTTTGTCTATATTGTTTCAGATATTCCAGAAAATTCCAGCGTCTTCCATGATCCTGAGTAATTACGACCCCTTCTACTCCCCTTTGTTGTCTCGGTTGGACGGAATCTTCGCTCGACTCGGTATTTAAATTTAAAATTTATTTGTATTACTATAGGGCTCAAATTCATTTCACATTATTGTATTAATGCACCTTTTACGTTAAGTGACCTTTTTAATGTAAGCTTTACTACTGTGTTAATAAAATTTTTAATCCTTTTAGCTCTAAGCGGGTCACTCATCTATATTGGTAGGTTACTAAGCTCTTTGAATTTAAACATTACACCACAATACTTAAGGTCTATTTTAGATTAAGCATTATTTGTATAAATGTCTCAGAGATATTGTTGCATCGCCTTAAATGTTTCTGAAAATTGACTTGTGAGATTTAAATTTGATCGTAAAACATATATGTCATTTATTGTTTTGAACCCGATGTGGCGAATATATTATAATAAGCGTTTTGACGCTTTTGTTTTATATTCTATCAATTAATGACCGGTAGGCGGACTATTTCATGTAACATAGGTAATAAAACTGTCAGTGATCTGTCAGTTGATCTGTCTCGCAACCGTCTTTTATTATGTAAAAAAAAACTCCAAGCTAAAGTTTGATAGTCTGAATTTCAAATAAATTCTAGCCAGTCTCAAAGTTGCCGAACTTTTGTGCTTGGCCTCTGCCATCTGACAACGATGTAAAGATACGTAAGACAGAATAAAGTTCAGATATAAGCAGTACTGTCTTAATATCTCTATGAGTACACATTCCAAAAAGGTAAATGCATAGTAGTACTTAAATTGCAGTGACTAATTGCAGTGAAACTTCACACAAAAAACCTTATAAAACTTTCTAACAAAGAATTCATAAATAGGCACTCTGTCGCTTACATATCAATTTTATTGAAGATTTTTTTTTACTTACTAAATACTTACTTACTTTACTTACTAAATACTCGTTAAAGTATCATAAGACTTCTAAATGAGATGCACATATATTAAATTAGCCTATTTCTACCTTTCATGCATATTTATATATTAAAATTAATTATATATGTTTTACTCAGCAGCCACATTTTACAACAAAAATGTTTATCACAATTCCTTAGGCAGACTAATAACAAAAAAAAGCGGACATATACATATTTTCGGTCGATATACCGATGCTTCGATACACCGATGCGGTCGATGCTTTAGAATTAACTAAGCACCTCGTACACACTTTCCCTAATTCAGACAACACGAAACAAGCGAAACTAAACATGATACTTACAGCCGAACTCTTTAAATCTTTTTATAAATACTTTCCTTGAGATAATTGTTACTATGAACACGAAATTATATCCTAATGAACGGAGAACGCAGAACTCACAATCCACTCGGCGCCCAATTATATGTGAACATCGCAAACACGAACAACTTGTCCAATACACAAATTATACAAAATAATTGGAAAATCGTCGAAGATTTTTAGAAGTTTTATTATCTTGCGAAGTTGGAAGACTCATTACGAGTTTAATCCGCAGAGTTTTGAATTTATCCAATGGGGAAACCCAATACCGGGATGCTTCAATGAAATGCTCTTTTTATATTTACCAACGTTGCTGATAGTGATGGGATCATCGACCATGGTTTTTATTTATTTATTTTTTTATGTTTTTATTTATTTAGATCACAAACATACTTTACACTTACACATTGGTTGAGGAAAAATTATACAATGTTATATACATATTTAGTGCACGTACCCTTACAGTACAGTGTTCCCGTTTTTCTATTGCATTGTATTCAACATCAAATTTAATAATTAGAAACCATTACAATTGTTATTGTACATTTTTATAGAACTTGCTCGTAAATAATATCAAAAATAACTGTCGTATCATTTTTCTATAATATTGATGGCATGTATCCGTAGTCTTTTGTTTTTTTAATATACTTCTGACGAATAGATAAAATATCCGATACAATAAACAAAGGCCATTGTTTGAGGTGATTCTTTCTTTTCCCATCACGATCACAGCGCTCTCAAAGTTATTCGATTTTTTTTTAAATACCTAAGTTTATACACGAATCTTTAAAATTCGCCAAATTTCAATTTTTGAATTGTTAGTTAATTTAACGAATGCAATTATTCATGCCGTTGTGTATGAATACAATATAACAAAATGTGACCCTTAGATCGCTTACGAGTAGTTACAGATACTGCAAGGTGCTCAATAACAAATTACGTCAAATAAATGTATTGTGAACTACGATAAAGACTCCTTATACAGCGACATCCCTAGCATAATGCTATGTCAAATATTCGCGCGCAAATCACGGTCTGTTTTATTACTCGATGGAAAATATTGTATTAAAATCCTCCATAATATATTAATCTTACTTATGGTTAAATATAACGGTAATGAACGGTTATTTGTACCTTAATCAGATTGGGAATAATATTTCTTATACTACAATCTGATATTTCGTAATAAGTGGTAAACATTTTCGAAGGAACCGCATCCCGAACCACATATAGGTACATAAATTTTCTTCAGTAATCTGTTTATTTAATAAGACATTTGTTACGTACTTACTGTACTTTTTCTAATGTACATAATGAATAACTTCATCTGATCAACTGTCTCGTTGGTTTAGTAGTTGCAAGCGTAACTGCCGATCCAGAGGTCTTAGATTCAAATCCCTGGTCGGATCCTACTGTATTTTTCCAACATAGATTTGCTAATAGATATTTCTAGTAGTGGCTCGGAATCTGAATTTGTGCCCGGTGGATGGCAATGTCGTCCGCGTCGGGACTGCGTAAGAATACTGAATAGGCTGATAATGATGATAATGTATGGCAATGCACTCATCACCTATTACATGATGGGACGGAAACGTAATTGATGCAACGTGGTAGTGTATCGCACTCATCTGCATACCTCTAAGGAGATACAGGCGAGATGTTACGTTACTTTTATTGTCACTAAGAACTGCACATTAATTTACATAAAATTATAACTTATGAAATAATATAGCAGTTTCGGCATTAAAATAGAAAATGTTAGAATTTTACCACAATAGGCACTAAAAAGTAGTGCTTAATAAATAATTACATTGTCTTTTGGTAATAACAATAATACTATTTTCAGGCCTAGCACCGTCCGAGGGCACGGGAGACGACAGCAGCCCCCAGATCGGCGGGCAGAGTCTCAGCGAAGTGAAACTGGAGTCGTGTCGGGAAGAACTCATTTGCCTCATGTACGCTAGCCCGGCGAAGTACGCGCCATACAGCAACCTCATATCTGGTCAATTAAGCAGGTTCGTACATGTTGCCGTACAAAAAAATAAATGACATCTTATCGTACTAATATTATTTCTTCTAATGTACGAATATCACTCAGTCCTCCAAACACAATTTAAACAGCAAAACGTTGCCCGATCCGCAGGGAG
>DWDV01002350.1:0-11716 GCA_018245615.1 Mimoniades ocyalus
TAAGCAGAGGAGTGAGTACACTCCCACGTTTCACCGATTACGTTTACCTACGTCCCATGATGAAATAGGGCTTGAGTATATTGCCTATACTACTAGATACTATCTATATAGTATCTAGTAGTATTTATGAGTGCCTCTTTGGTCGTGTTGGTTGCAAGTGCGACTGCCGATCGGGAGGTCCTGGGTTCAATTCCCGGATTGAGTACTACAAAATTTTTGTAATTTAGATATATTCCCGGTGTATGGCAATAGGCTCGCCGCCTATTCCACAGTGAGACGTACACGTAACTCGTGAAACATGGGAGTGTTCGACATTCCTCTGCCTACCTCTTCGGGGTTTACAGGTGTGATGTTATGTTATGATGTTATGTTTATGTTACGTAGGACTATTTATTTTTGATTATCCAGTCTCACATCTCCAGTTAACTTTAACTCGCCATGTTATATAAGGTTGATACGTTTTTTGTTGCGAAAGTTATTAGTTCGAGATTATTTTAATAAATATTATATAGTCAACATTATTTTAATAGTATTGTAAGTTTTCAGACGTAAGTGAAAGTAAAATTATTTAATCGAATAAACTTTATTTAACTTAACTTACTGCACAAGTAGGTATACAGTGTGACAAAATACCAACTGATTGAAGATGATATTGGATAGAACATTTTTGTACGTTACATATTTAAAAATTGATATATATTTCTTGGGAGTGTACTACACTTCAATATATACATCTTCGGAGATTACAGGTGTGTTATTTCACCTTTGTGCGATATATATTTTTATATAGCTACGTCATATCAATAATCCACAAATACACTCGTACATAGGAGTACATACAGATAGTCAAAGCTAATTCCTAAAGTAGTGAGCAAAGGTTAGGGCTTTCCATCTGCCAAGGTTCTGGCAAACTTCTTTCTCATATTCTACCCACAATAAATTTGTTACGTATGCCCGTCTATTACAGGAACTTTTGACCAGCCCTCATTCAAGACATCACTAGTTTGATAAATACTCGTACGTATTACGTACTGACTCCTCCATCTCTACCACATACAAAATCACATAGAAATAAGTATTCAAATAACCACAGACATGAGTACATCCAAACTCTGTGGCAGATTAAAAAACGTAAATAAACGGTAACATCACGCCTTTAATCCCCGAAGGGGTGCTGTCTTGCTAATATTTTCCGGAATTATGTTAATGACGGTGTGCACACACAATGTATTTATAATGATGCGTGTATTTTTTTTTAAACATGGAACTATAAACCGTGGCGAGCGAATGTTTGCAAACATTACAAACGTTAAGCAAGTTTAATTTGCATTCTAAGTTAATTTATATCCGTACTGAAAAAAAAATCATCACCTTAAATTGCCCTTTTTATCTTTTCTGTATTCTAATGATTAATTGAGTCTGTGCTCTTAATAGCACAAATCTTAAATATCAGGAAAATATTTATATTGGAAAACGACTACTGCGATGTCGCCATTAAGAATAATACCGTAAAGTACTCTATGGGTTTAATTAAATTATGTTGTTAACATAAATTATACATTTTAATTATGAAAATACACATAAATACACACAAAAGCAATTTCATTCGAAGTTCATTTCATAATTTCCTTCTGCTAACAGCTCAATCATATTATAGAAATATACAATCCGATAGTTACATTAGGTTCGTAAGGATATTTGATACTTTATACTACGAGTATTTGACTATTGCATAAAGAATATGGGATGATGATATCATAATATTAGTTCTTAAATATTTGTGACCAAATTATTTAAAGAAAATT
The DNA here is from genome assembly GCA_018245615.1 of Mimoniades ocyalus. Classification (NCBI taxonomy): domain Eukaryota; kingdom Metazoa; phylum Arthropoda; class Insecta; order Lepidoptera; family Hesperiidae; genus Mimoniades; species Mimoniades ocyalus. The sequence continues at coordinate 1,806 of DWDV01002350.1, forward strand.
CCAGGTTTCTTTTATATAAATACCTCGAAATACAACTTGAATCCGTTTCACCTCGTGTTAACAAACTAGCACCTTATCATCAAATGCGGAATGTTTCCATCAAATAGGATTTCTTAAACACTAACTTTGTTAATACTTTATCCAATTATGTTAAATTAACTAGGTAATTTCTTCTAACCACAAGTGCTGTTAGCGAAGTTAATATGATGTTGCCGAGTCCAATTCGAGTCAATACTAAAACAATTCGATACTATACGATAAATACTTTTCACTACACATTGATTTTAATAACTTACTGATGAATGATGAAATCAATTATTGAATTGATGTACTTTGAAATAAATTTAAGTAGATTGTTTCATTGAAAAGAACGTACAAAAAGTAGAAGTCCGTACTTCTACTTTTTGTACGTTAATAATCTGATATGAGAAAGACCAAAAATAATCTATGATATAAGAAAAAGAATCCTGCGTGACACGCCCTAGGCGAGTGCTTACGTCAATTTCTTGTTGCTTTCGACAAAAAATATTTTATTGTGAAAGGAATACCTAATGCCCTGCCAGTATTTGAATTGTCGTTATAATTAAATATTTGTAAAACAACAAAACATCCCGCCTATAATCCCCGAAGCGATATGTAGAGATGTGTAGTCACATTCCCACGTTCCACCAGTAACGTTTACGCCACACTATGGAATAGGGGACGAGCTTATAGCCATACACCGCTACTAAAAATTGTAAGTTAAAAATTTTAAATTTGACAAACCCCATAGTACCCCACACAGGATTTGAAATCTGGACCTATGGATTGGCAGTCGTACTCGAATCTATACCAATGAGGCAGGCAAGTCATTTAGTCTGTCTTTCATTATTATGTCAGATCTAATTCCTAACATAATATATATCTAACTTCTGCAAATAATATATAGCACTTGAACAGTAAGCTGGACATTGTATTACATAAAGTGTAACAAATGCACTTACATTGTACAGATATTATCTTGTAAAGGCGATGCAAGTGAAAACATTTGTAAGAGGGACAGCGACAGAAAACAGGCTCCACGCGACACATTTACAAGCACAGCGCACCCATCTTAATAAAATATTACTGTAGCATTAAAAAATTGACAATGTAACCATTTTATAAAATTACATTACGAACAAGAGTCTCATAATTAAGAAGCTATCAAGTAAATGATCCTTAATTCTAAATCATCGTAAAATCTTCTACCGTGAAATTCTAATTTAGAAACGTCTAACATCTGATGACCTTTATCGAAAATCATAATTCTTTAAAATCAACGGCCATCTAAGCCTCGAGATGTCATCAATGAAATCGTTAATCAAACCAATAATAGTTTCCTAATCGATGCGGCTGAACTAAATCAGATTATTCAGTCCAGTGCGAGGTCGTGGTTTGCACGATCGAAATTTTACTTGCCACTAACATTTGATAGACAATGTAGTTGACGCAAACACTTGACTGGATACGCAATCTAAATTTCTTAATAATTCACTGCTTTAATAAAAGTACAAGGACTATCCAGGTAGGTACTATTACTCAATTATTTTTCTCTACAATTGCGGTCGTTTCGACGTCCAGCAAATTTATTAAATATAAGGTAATCAGATTGTATCACGTGTGTTATTTATTATGTATCAAGTAATTTTTAATACGAAAATAATTCTAAACACACAATATTCTCTTCAACGTTAGAAAGTTACGTTTGCATTAGTACAACACAGTTTTGTTTTATTGCATGTACATAAAGAAATATATCATATGGTTACATGAAGCGTCCTCACTATCGTTGCGTTAGACAGTTGGTATTATAAATGTGGTATTATATAACAAAATTACAAAGTCAGATATCTAGTTGTTAATGAGATCCATTATCTATGTCCACCAAGCCGAGTACTGAGTCATGCTCCATATCCTCGTATAGACAAAGGAGGTCTTTGCCCGGCTATTCTCGTAGCCTGTTTCTTAACCGTGTACAATGTCCTTTATAAAGACACTTCGGTAAGGAGGTAGGCAGGTTTATAAATAAAATCTTATTCTTAAGTCGTATGTATTGAATATTACAACGAAATCGCCTGAAGGTTATGAAATTATAAAAACTGGGAATTATCCAAGACATGAATAGACGTTTTCTAGATGACATGCCACATCCTAGGCTGCATCTCGCTTTCCATCTGGTGAGATTGTAGTCAAACACGTTCCTATTGCTAAATAATAAAAAACGCAACTGCTTACAATAAAAGTATTTATACAAATTAGTCAATAGAGATATTTAAAGCATAATGGAAGTAAAATAAAGCACAACAAAGATTCTTGTCGTTAATGGATTAGATGAAATCTAGGAAGTTAATTAAAATCAATTTTAGTTAACTGTCTGTTTGGTTACATAATTATGCATTAAATCTTTTTTGTAAATATTTTAGTATTGAAGAAGAATTTAACTTAATTTTATTCAATACATATTATTTATGAACCTACTCGTAATAATGATATATTAAATTATATTCTATTAACTTTTGCCCGCCGCTTCGCCTGCGTGGAATTTGATCATTCTGACAATGTTTCGTGACAGCTCTAATCAAAATCGTACTATCCTACTAATAAAGTAGATATGCGAAATTAGTTAGTAGGTAAACTCATAGTAGGTGCTCAATGGTTCTCCATTATGGTCAAACTTACCGTGATAACTATTAAACTATACGTTCAAATTACTTAGTGTGAGAGACAAAGTTTATCTACATTAAATACTAAAACAAACAATTGTATTAATTTTAATAAAAAACTTAGATTTGTTGGAAAATGTGCATTGTAACAAAAATATCCAATTTAATTGTATTTACGGTGTACATTATCTTCGTGTAACTCTAACGGTTAAGACAACCCACGCCAAGATAACTCTCAGAGAGCAAGACTTTTTCCACCTTATTATTACATTATGGCCAAATTATACAATTTTTTTATAAATCATAGCCTGTGTGTTATTCTGATATACATATAAGCTATATTATTTTAAAGTTTCATCTAAATCCATTCAGCAGCCTTTGCGTGAAAGAGTAACAAAGACACATTCATCCATCCTCACAAAATTTTCACGAATAATATTTTTCTTTTGTAACATTTTTTTTTAAAGTATCCTATGTTACTTCTAATACCTCCAAGAATATGTGTAGAAAGTTTCATGATGATAGGTTAAGTAGTTTTCGCGTAAAAGCTTAACAAACAAACTTACATTCACATATTAGTAGGGATGTGTGCACGAATCTATTACAACACTGTTATTCATTTTCTATATTGTCCTTTTTAATGGACCAATCAGGAAAACCAAGCATATTAAAGTGTAGCAAAAAACAAGTGGAAAACAAGATAAATTTTCGTAACCCAATGAATAGGTAAAGCACGCATAAATAAACGTCGTATACATGCAAATCTATGCAGAGCATATTATATAAAGGATACCTTATTATATAAATGGCGAATGCAAAACGTTGGCTATTTTGACGTAATCTTAATAAAGCTGTTAGATCTGTTTCATTAATTATGACAGATTACATTTTTTTACCTTATACATATCGACTGTACTAAAAGAAAAATACGGCCTGTTTCGAGGTAACTCCGCATACCTTACAAGGCGGATGTTACACTATTTGCCTGTATAAATAAATATGACATTCCTAACTAAACTTTTTATATGTTACAGTACACGTATGTTATATTTAATTGACATTCACATTTGCCTGTACACAGATACAGTTGATAATGCCCTTGCAATTACTTTATTAAAAGAGGCACAAACAAATTCCTTTCATTTTCTTTCATAACCACTTTATTCCACCCGACTGTTAGTTGAATCCAAATGAAAAACAATTACGCCTACCAATCGACACCAACGTCGTAACGGTCTATTTTCCGTTTCTTGTGTTTGCCATTCCACGCAAGGAAGTAAGGCAATACTCACCTAAAATTTAAATGAACCGTAACCGATACTTTGCATAGCAATAATTTGCCTCAATCTTGCACAAATATCCTGAGTGAGCATAGCGGCTAAAAACATTTTCCAACGTGTGCGCGGCTAGCGAAAAGCGAGACCTCTGTTTTTCTCTTTCGTGAGCGCAAGAGTGGAGTAACGAAACGACGAGCGCGAGGTCTCACGACTGAACTACCTAGAGCAGCAAGTCTCGTAAGTAAAAGTAACTTTTAACAATACCTTGGCGGCGCTTGCGCGCTGCGTACGTCAGTTTCGCCAACTCCTACCGCGCGACACCGCATATAAATTCATCGGTATTTTCGAGCGCCGAAATAATATATCAGTTGTGTGATTTTTCAAAAATATTGTTTTCAAAAGTGACCTACGAACGTTTCACTTATACATTTAATTACTAAACAGTGTGATTTATTGAGACATTGTGATTAATTTTCATAACGTTCATAAAGTTGAATAACGTATGAGAATTTAAATAAACCTCAGTTGTTGCTTGTATCGAAACTTTTGGATGTTACGCTCACTTGAACGTAAGTTGTTTGCACTACTAGATTATTTTCTAAGCAGTCATTAAGTTGCCTTGAGTTTTTGTTTTGGTTCACTTTTTGTATACGTTTATCGTTAATATATATCGACAACGATGCATTATTCGATTTCATTTGCGTTGCATATTTGATAAAGTAGGTGACGAAAGTGGAAGTCAGTTTTCCGGCGGTGACTGGTCACCGGGCTAGTCGGTGAGCAAGTGATAAATATGGGCAGCTCGCAATCGGATCATGGAACTGGTTTAATTCGTTGCGGACACGTGTTTTTGAATATAAAAAGTAGATTAACACTGTCACTACGTTTCTAAATATAATGTATGCAAGACACGAAACAATCAGGCGTTCAGACAAAACAATCAAAACGAAACTGCCTCCTAGGTATTGAAAAAGTAACATCACACCTGTAATCACCGAAGAGGTAGGCAGAGGAATGTAGAACACTCCCACGTTTCACCAGTTACTTTTAAGTAACTTTTTTAGGTATTAAACATTTATATATAAATGATTATATCAATTTTAAAGTATACATATATTACATAATAAAAATTTATACATTTATTTCTATTAAACACTCTCATGTCCGACCTACTTACCCTTGTTCCTAAAAACGCCAATCTTACTCCTTTTTTTATAACATGTACAATACAATATACACCATATAATTACAATAAATTTATGTTTAATAGAAAATCAACACAAACATTGGACAATGCCCGGAATATCTGTTCGCGGTCAATTAAATGTAGTAGATAGTATCTAATTCACTGACACTTAGTACAATATAAACTTTCCCAGTAAACAACACATAATCTCGATACGCAATGAACACATCCTGAGGGATTTAAACGACAGAAGATATGGAAAGTATGCTTCATTAAACACCCACCACATATTTTGCTCACGAATTACGTAGACGCCGCGTTTTGCTTTCCCCTATCTGATTTGCAATGCATAGGACGATGTGGTAGTCAGTCAACATATTGCGCGATGTATCCAAAAATAATCTGCTCTTTCCTAGTAGCTAAAAGGAATATGATGCAAAGAAACAGTTGACTAATTTCTACACTACGAAGGAAATCATCAAGCGCTTATCACTCTGTAATACTTAAAAAGCTTCATAAACTTGTTACTAAATCGATAATCTTCCTATACGAATACACATTCACTACATTTGTAATCTGTGAGACTTATAATAACTATATTATAGAGATAGTATAAAATAATAGTAAAAAAAAAGTAACATCACTCCTGTAATCCCCGAAGAGGTAGGCAGAGGAATGTAGAACACTCCCACGATTCACCAGTTACTTTTAAATCCCACGATGGAATAGGTGGTGAGCCTATTGCCATATAGTTACAATTATTAAAATAATGTCTATTTTCTCGCAGTAAGGTCATATGCTGTCGTAAAATACAACAATTAACTGCTTACGTCTACCCTCTAACCAGTCTTATATTAAATGATTCGATGGTCCCTATACAAGAGCAATAATATTTATTAACAATTATCTCAGTTAATGAAATAAATGTTTCATTTCATTCGTTTTATGTCCGCTATTACCAAATAATGAATATCGTTTTATGAAACACCGTCAATATAGGTATTAATACATTGAATAACAAACCTGACTATAGTCTCATAAAATCTACTAGTAATTAGGTTAACGATTGTAATATACACCTTTATTGGAATATAGTTAACAGTAAATATTATACAAACGTCTACTGTTCAACGAGGAGATGCGTTTTAATTTTTATTTTATTAATTGTCAGCGGCCGACCTTTAGGCTGTGTCGCAAGCAAGCGTACCAGCGACTCGCTCCACCGAGCACTTTCCAACGACCCCACCGTGTGCAGAAAGCCTGCATTATTTTATAATTGCCAACGCAAAAAAATAGACCTTGAATTTTGATTTCCAACAAGAATAACAACAATAAAACCTCTGAAGTTTATTTGAACTCAAACTAAAAGTAGGTAAAGTACTACTTGCAATAATCGAAATTTTCAGTAACCGATAAAGGAGTTTAACGATTTTATAAGTCGAATTGTGAATGTTTAATGTAAAAAATTATATACATGTGAGAAATTACTCAACATTTCCGTTTGAAACCCGAAAAAAATATTCAACAAATATTTACAGACTAACGATATTTTAAATGTCATCCATTAAGACATTTTACATAAATAAAAGTTAAAAATAATAAAAAGACACACTCTGGACTTTACTATGCCTCAGAATACTAGAGATAGTTGCCAGATCTTAAAGCCTTTAATGTCAAGACAAAAATTTGAAAATTATGGCACATAAAAAAACTAATGTACTAAATCTACAATGCCACATAGCAATAGGTGACACCTGTCAAGTAACTTGGATTCACTTGAATTGACAGGTGTCACATTTTAAAATTCCTCCAACACTTTTTGTGTTCAATCAACAATGAAAAAAACTTAATTACAGCTGATAGATACAAATAGAGGAAACGCATAAGAAGGTTAGCACTGCCTTGGCTACCTTCCAAGTATTGCATGTGTTAACACCTAGGTCTAACGGCAAAAGGATTTTGAATATTAAACATTACTTGTGGTCCAGTAGCGATCGAAATCTAATTGTTATTCATTACATGTTTCAGTTTAATGTTATTTAAATTCTTATGTGCATTTTTATGAAGTATCTACAGTTCTATAAATCTTTCCTCTACTTAGAGACAACAAACTGTAATATGTCTGACATTAATAGAGGGACTGGAAATATTTAATGTTTTATTTAATTCAGTTAGATGTATTTGTAAAACATATTACACATAAATTATACTTTTGTGTACTCCTTCTCTACATAAGTTTTTACTGTATTAAAACTTACAGTCTTCCGTGTGTGCAATAGTCTTTAAAAGCGGTACAAAAAGTGGTTTCTCTTAACACATTAATAAATAGATCACTAACTAATTGCTGATCACTGAGAAATGAACTCTACCAACGTACACTTGGATAGCATGGCGAATCGTGGCCTTAACTCTTCTCAATCTGGGAGGGGACTTGTCCAACGTGAAATAATAATATCTCTGGTAATGATAATGATGACTGACTCTAGACATAATGATAACTCTACATAAAATATCAAGTCTTGTCAAAATAGCTTGATTAACGTAGATGGTTACGAGAATACCAAAGAACACCGACTTGGCTGTCATCCAGTTATTGCAAGTGTCAGTTAGGCCAGCTAGGCCTTGCATCAGACAAAGTTTAGACTAACATACAAATATACATAAATAACTGCTATTTATCAATTCAGGTGACTCTACATAAAATACGCTGAACATTTTTCTATTCCATGCCATTAACCAGTTTAATTTGGTCACCGCGGATAGTGTCACTTAGAAAGAAAGACACCAAGGTCAACACCGCCTTGGCTGTCTTCCAGATATTGGAAGTGTTAACGGCTAGAGGTTTTGCGTCATAGGAGATTCTGTTAACGGTAGTACATGTACCCACATTAACCTGAACAATGCAAGTATTAGACGCCATGCTGTATTTTCTTTCTTATACTACATATTATGTACAATACTGTGATGTACGATATAATTCCACGATAAAATATTATGTTATAAACAACTAATATTATGTTACAAAAAATTCAAACGATCATATGGCGTTCTTCTAAAATGTTTCCGCTTCTGTAACAGACCTTACGAAAAGAAGAATATCACACTCGAGATTATATAAGTTCGCTTGCACCGAAAACGCCAATTAACAAAAGACTTTTCTCTTGACGGCATTAATTAGCAATTAAAACGATACTTTCGTTTAATTGTTACATATAGATCTGTAACTGGATTACTTGTTGAAACTGTCTCTACATATTCGGTTGTCTGTGATGGTAGCGCTCTGATACATAATTCACGTTCGCATTATCTTTGCTCGATAGTGCAATACCTGTTTCCCTGCCGGCAATTGGATAATGACGTGTTTCGACAGGTGTTAGCGAGCCTCTAGCACACCGGCCTCTGACAGGCCATGTTTGATGAGCTTGACGCGCCACGACCTTCACATTTATATTCTACGATTACTGACATTCTTCATTTTCTGTTATTAGCATAGGCTCATTACCAGATACGTCAAGACGTAAAGACATTTCCGAACTGTATGCCATTAAAATTGATAGCACTCGAACCTACATTCAATAGGTGAATGTAATTAAATGTCAAACTTACTTTTTATTCTATTGATAATTGACTGATATTGGTCATTAATTTCATTAAATATCTTCTCACTTTATGATATTATATACAAAACACAGCAAGCCAAACGTAGGCTGATTAGGATAGAAGATACAACGTAGGTTTTCGATTTAGGCATGCTTAGTTATCAAATTAAATGTATTCGTAATTTTATATATACAGTAACTTTTTTTTGTTCTTAAGCTTACAAACATATTGTATGTGAAAACGTAAAAAGATAATACAAATCCAACATTTGTGTTTTGTGAATGGTTCGCAAATTGTTTATTATCCTGAAAGGCCAGAGGTATCATAAAAGAGTTTTTTTGCAAAACAACTATCAATAGCTGTAATAAAATACGTGATTTCTATTGTAGCATACACAATCAACCAACATCTAATATTTACGTAAAACATTACATCGCTTGTTGGCTATTGATCTATTGAAGAGAGTACTTTCACAATTTAAGACAATATCCCATTGTCTACGACCAAACAATCCACTTTAATATACGTAAGTACCGCCTCCCAAAGGTATGGCATTTATTCTAGAAATATGTAATTAAAAATTAAATTGTTAATTTGATATCCTATCCATCAAAATGTCGCTCTTACAACAATTATCACATTTCAACATTTCAAATCTGTAATTAGAATAACGCTCCAATGATTAAAATCGAACATATTCGATCATTCTAATACATTATATTATTATTAAGAATCAAATGATTTTTTCATATTTAGTAACAATTTAGCAAGCTAATTATAAAGACCATGTCTTTAAATTCATAAAATCATGAATGCTGTGAACATAGACAGAGACAAAAAGTATATGCACGACTCCAGTTAAGTTAAAAGTGCATATTTTCAAAAATCAAATAAAATTAGATTTAATACCTTAATAATTGGTTACACCAGCTACTTCCGCTTTTAGTTCATTGACAACGGAGTATTTTGTTTGTCACTACCAGAGTTTGAATAGGCGAGGCTCAGGCTTTCAAACCGGCACGATTCTTAACTATATAAAATTACTGATAAATTGCGAATATCACCTAACTAGTACTACCAACTGCAAAATAATTATTATTATTCACTGTAAAATAATAATTATTATTATTACGGGGTAGGCAGAGAGCAAGTGCCAGAAATATA
>DWDV01002351.1:0-11715 GCA_018245615.1 Mimoniades ocyalus
ACCATATCACAAGCTCTCTTGACGCTTACTTTGGGATCAGATGGCCGTGTGTGGAGATGTCCCGAGATATTATTATTTTTATTGCTCACCTGGGCGAATATAACAGTCTTATTACGTACAAACGCAGGCTTTCAAACCTTCCACACTTACCATACGAATACCTTGGACGTTTTGCAGAGTACCTTGTGAGTACCTTTAAATGACAGATAACCTTAAAAGGCACATTTTTGTAAGAAAAGAGGCACGCTCCTTGATTTGGATTCTAATAATAAACTCCGCGGCTAGGGATAGCCGCTTACATTTCGAATACACGTTTAATTTTTTTTTTATTTCAAGGAAGATTCATCCGGTAATATCGCATTACATTAAGAGGATACAGACATGGAGTCGCGCGCCAAAAGAAACAGTCCCGCGCGGAAACAACAACAGGGCCGTCGTTCGCGCTGTTGTTGTAACAATCGGGGCTCCGTTGTTGATTTTCACGCTTTTTTCGACGTAAATCTATCAGCGACGTGCCTCGGAGAGGAAGCGACGGCCGTTTTTTTAAATTAAAACATTTATTGCCGACTCGACTACAGCGTTTTATTAATTTAATTTAAATCAGCATGAATTACTTTATGACATAATATGTTATGCACATACACATAATCATTAATAAGTTTTTTACTATTATTGTCTTGTTCTTATATAAGTATCATATTGCACTAGTAATAAGACCATGCTATCACATTTGATTCATACCTGTAATGGTAGAATGACGTTTAATATACAAATAAATGATGACCAGGTTGCGCCGGACCGGCACTGCCTTTGTGTGGACGTCTCTGCGCGGCTATACTCGCGCACTCTGAAACATACACACTTATTGCTGTAATATACATTTACATACATATATACGTTCCGCCTTCTTTAGGCACAGACAACCGCTGCGCTGCAGCAACGTTTGTAACGGAAATACTACGTCTTTACTCAGGGTTCTGTCATCGTACCTTTATCCAGTACCTACGTACTGTGTGCGTTACTTATGCTTACGCAGGATTTTTGAATACCGTGACTGATAAACTACCTCTGCTGAGTGACTGCCTCCTCGGTCGAGTGGTTGCAAACGCGACTGTCGATCAAGAGGTCCTGGGTTCAAATCCCGGATCGAGTACTATTCCATTTTTGTAAATTAGAATTACCAGTTAAAATTTCTGTTACTAGCTCGAAATGCTTATTAATACGACCGTTTCTACGGTTCCGACGCTACTTTAAGCGGTTGGTTACTCTTATTACTTATAATCAAACAGTACCTACGTCACAGACTTTTAAGAAGCTACCCTAAATATTTCCAAATAAGCAATAGAAGGGTTAGGCTTTTATGACTAGCCCATCAGTGTGCCAAACCGCGCCTTAGTAGCGTTACAAACTTGCTCTAAAAGGCGTCGAACTACAAAGAGCCGTGTCTGACAATTGGATGTAGAAGTATTCAAAGAAGGATTATCAGCCTGCCTCGGTCCGCTGCCGGAGATATTTCTCCCCCTCTAATAAGCACCTTAGTGCACTTTCATAGTCGGTTTTGATCACAATCCCCACGCTGGGCACGTGGGTTGGAGATCGCAAAGCACAGTTTGTCGCACCGCTACACTGCCGCTCCTCGTGCCGTACTGACGTATGCTTAGATAAGACATCTGTATACACTGATTAGCATTTGATTGCCAATATTTGGAAATAGATTTTGATTTGTATTTGGTTGCACCGTTACCATTCGGAAAACAAGCATATATAGAATACTTTTGTTACACCTTAAACATTAGATATATCAAGATTTTAATACTTGCTCTTTACAGAATAATAAATCTTATTACTAACAATCGGAGAGTTATAATCGCGTGTGCTGTAAACGGTTTGATTAACTGCCGCTGCGTTCTGAAATACTGCCCACAAAGTCACGTGGTGCGTGCGGCTGTGTGTTTTACGACTAGCGGTCTCGCGCCGCGGTTCTGTCCGTCATTACTTACTTTACATATTACTACACTAAATGATTTCTTAAAGTTCAGTCAGAACAAGGAATTCGGTAAACAAGGGTGATGAGATTCAGTAAAAAAAGAATACGCTTTGGATTAGCGTTCCGTGTACATTAAATTCTTGCTGGAATCGTTAATCATACAGACTAGGTAACACAGACGTTGAGTCCAGATTTTAAACTTTTCGGTTATTGTTTGTAGCAACTTAAACACATGGAAATTCTAATGATTATTTTAAACATGATAAGTTCCGAAAACCGCACAAACAGACACGCGGACGGTGTCACGATGTCCGCCAACATCGGTGACAATCCGTCCGTCAGTCCAGGCGTCATTAAACGGCCATTGTGACCAGTGACATAAATAAGGGCGGATTTATTTTCGTATTTATTTATTTATATGTTCCAATTATTTATTGCCGCTCGTCTCTACCAAGCTTTATGGTTTTTTGAGTTGTTAAGCATTTTAATTTAATACGAAATGTTGAGATTAAATCTTAGACGATTGCATACCGAGGTTTTTAAGTGACGATTAATTATGAAGATTACCTGTTCTTAGATGTTTTTATAATGTACGTTAGAGGTTTTTTAGCCAATTATTAGATAAAACATACAAGTGATATGATGTACTAAATGTCGTCTGCGCTTTAGGGTTGGATACAGGTTAAAGTTGTGATGAGGACCCGCGTCTCCAATAATAGAATGTTGATGACTCTTGGTACTCCTTCGCTCTCTTGTTACCGATTGTTTAATTTGATCTCCGAAACACAGTGAAGCTCATCACAGTTTAGCACCAGGTGAGATAGAATCGAGATCCGATACCCCGGTTTTAAGATTATAAACAATGAGAATATTTTCTCCACTCTTACAGTAATTTTGAATTTTGTTTATCTTTTCAAGTTCAATTACAGACATAAATGTATTTTTTTATACAGGTGATAATGATTGTGGTACACTACCGCAAAACTTTTGCAATAGCGTGTGAGTTATTTTAATAAAGTCCAACAGTTTATGGCGAGGTGGTGCGGCGAGTGTTAGCGCGGGCCCGCGAGCTGGACGCCAAGGTTAACAAGGTTAATTGTGGCAATAATCCGCTATGTTCCCGCTTTATGATGCTGCGGGATTGTGAGATATAATTGAAGAATATTTTAATGACTTCCCTCAATTATAACACATTTATATTATATTCATTATACGATCGTAATAATCCTCTGGATTTTTTACATGGCTTATTTTTTAGTGTTTATATCACTAATAATTATTGCTTGATAAGGATCATGTTTCGTGTTTAATGGCTGCATGCATGCAGGCTGTATGGTTGACGAAAATTTGTTAGTGCATAGGTGCATACATATGTATGTATGACATATATGTATATATATATATAGGAGGCCGATAGATGACACATGTAGGTGATTGGAAATATGAAATTCTGCCTTTATCACATATCTGTTCTCAAAAACTATTGATGTAAAAATCGCATCTTACGAAAATACTACATTCTTTTGAAACAATGAGTCCCAGCTCACCTGCGACTGGACCTCGGTTAACGAATGACAGGTTAAGCACCGACTTAATATATAATATGCACGACAATAAGGTACAATCATTTATTATACTTGCATCTGTTCATACAATACGAGAAGAGTACAATAATATGATTTATATGACTTTTAACATCAAACAGGCGTGTAGCTCTCCGTGAGTCTAGCTGGAGACAGCGATTGTGAAGGACTGAGTAGGTCGTCCTCGTTAATGCTTTATTTGTTACGTGAAAATTCTTGCATGATAGATTTGAAAGAAAAACGAAGGAACGAACGAAGCGTGTCACCACGTGACTGAAACCACACGCCGCTGGCCAACGACACGGCGAACGGACCACTTGGTTAACGAGCTCGCACTAAACCTTATAAACCTAAGAGAGGCTGCATCGGGCCGCGAGTAACGAGAAGTGTGTTATCGTATTTGATTAACATATTAAAAACGCCCAACAATAGAGCATCGCCTGAGCATTCCGAAGGTATCGACGCCAATAAAAGGATTGTCGATAATAATTCGAGGTGAGTCGATAAAGCGTCGTTGGGCGCACTAAAACATTTTAAAATGTTATAAATAACGCCGTTTAACGACGCAGACATGAGCCGCTATTAATCACACGTTCGCTTTAATACTACTTTTTATTACATGTAAATGAGCGTGTGTTGGTGCCCTTATGAGCGCCTTGACGTTTTTAGTGCGTACGACGTGTGTGAGTCGTGTCGTATCCGGATATTGATTAATATGTAAATGTTAGCTCGATGCGTCTGTTGTAGAGAGAAACTTGTCCAACAAATTATACGTATATGCCCGCCTGAATTTGAATGATTTAACATAAGTTGACATAAGTTCTTATCGATATGTAATGCGACAAGACATATGTACATCTTAAAAATATATGTAACATCAAAAAAAAGAAACATTACGCCTGTAATCCCCGAAGAGGTAGGCAGAGGAATGTAGAACATTCCCACGTTCCAAAAATATATGTTCTTTAGAAATTTAGCCTCGTAGGATTATGACAGATTTAGAGTGTGCTACACTTTTCAGAAATGGTGTTACCAAATACCTCCTTAAACAGGTTAGTATCATTAATGCTAATTGCTTTAAACAATTGTTTAACCTTTTTATAGCATACTCCTATCCGCCCCACCCCTGCCAACACTAATTGCTCCGGCACCTACTCCATCTGCTTTCTTCAAGTCCTGCTGCACAAATCAGAAACATCTCAAAAGTATTTACTTCTACACATTTCTTTTCTAGCCCTGCTAATTGCGCCTTTGTTAGACTTTAGCTAAATCGGTATGAAGAGAGTTTCATCGTGAGTATGTCAGTGACAACCTAGCAGCCTATTCGTGTGTGCTTAGCGACCCTTACTGAAGAGACTCAGGTTGTGAGTTCTGTTTCCACCCGGGACACATATGTACGCTATGAACACGAGTATTTGTTATGTATTTGGGTGTAAAGTAAGCTGTAAGTAAATAGAAATTGAATTATGTACATATAGCCTACCAGCTCTACGGTTACAATATTACATATCCTGTATACTATACTTTGGAATGAAATAACTACAAGTAAATTAGTCGCAACATATTATTGTAATTAAATGTTACACATGAGTAACACCCGTAATCTCCGAAAAGGTAGTCAGAGGAGTGTAGTACACTTCCACGTTTCACCAGTTACGTTTACGTCCCACTATGGAATAGGTGGTGAGCCTATTGCCATACACCGGACACGGATCTAGACTCGGAGCCTCTACTAAGAATTTCAAGTTAGAAAAACCGAATAATATCCGACCCGGGTATCGAACCGAGGAGCTCTCTACGGTGGTCGCCCTTGTAACCACTTAACCGACGAGGCAATCAGGAATAAATTTTAAACAAGATACATTTTACTGCACATTGTATTACTTGTGTTTAGTTTCACTCGTATAACAAAGAGATGTGAAAAAACAGCGAACGTCTTAAGAATAGACGCACGATTGATGACCTGACGGAAAGTGCATGAACGTCAATTCATCTCTCACCGCGTCTAAGGTTCTCAGTGGGTGGATGAATACTAATTTTTCTCTCTAATTTTTAGAGGTTGAGTTGAGAATAGATGACTGATGAGATGAGAATGAGATTTGAAGATAACTTCTTAAAACATTTTACTCAAGCATCCTGTGATACTGTGAATTGATGAATATAAAATATGTTATTAACTTGAATATGTATTTATGTTTCAAATAAAAACAGATGCAGCTCGGGTCAAGGTCAGAACAGGACTATAAAGTGTATGACATTATGACCGCTGTACAAGCCAAGTAAGATTATGTTACAGACGATTCACTGTGATGTGTCAGTGTTTTTAATTACTATGTCTCTTCTAGTTTCCAATAGAAAAATTGATGACAAATCTGTCAGTAGATAAAATTTTGTACACGTCGCTACGCATAATAATATTAATAAATTTGTCAGTGTTGAAAATACGCAAACATAAATAATCAAATTTAAAATTAATGACCTTGCGTTCCGTTAGAGTCATAAAGTTGGAAATTCGGAATAATTACAAATTTTATGTATTCGGTTTATGACTGACCTTCGAGCGTTTGCTTGCTTTGTTTATTTTAAGATTAGATTAACTTTTATTATACAATCAACATAAATCAACTTTAATTACTTTAATAATAAGATTTTTTATAGATGCCGTAAGATCTAAACGAGAAAATACGCAATAATCTACTTAAGACTCTAAGGTATTTGATTTTAATGTTTGTATGAAAATGGCACAGTATCTTATATATACAATTTAAAACAAGAAATTACATTTATAAACAAAAAATATCACAAAATATAAAATTTCAAATTGTAGGCGTTTAAGAAGTTAACATAGTTCAATATGTCGCATGATAATATCGCTATTTACAGTTCATGATCGAAATACATTTATATAACTTCCTCAGTTTCTTTGCACATTACAGAAGTATGATAAACTAGCATACAGTTAAGGCAGTAATCAGCATAGCCTTTTGAATTCGATTTATCTATGACCAGTCTCCAATTTGATATTTACAAAGTTTCAGTTCATGTACTCAACAGATGTATATTTTTCACTATACATGCTCAAAAATTTTATTTTACAAAAAAAACAAACATATCTGATGATTATTGCAACGTATAAAAAGAATAAACCGTATCGTCATATGCGGGCTATTTCGCGATGCAGTAACAAATCCCCGAGAATGGTGTCAAAGTTTCCATTTAGAAATAAGCCAATTTAACTGAATCATAATAGTCTGAAATCTAGAATTTCTTACAATTAAAAGCGTATTCAGTATTGCAACGTATAAATAGAACGGACCGCAACCTAATATGCGGGTCTATTTCGCGATACAATAACAAATGCGCGAGAATCGCGCGATGAGTTAATGCGGTTACACTCGCAACTCTAATGCCGCGATAAATCCGCCGGCCGGGTACCGTGGGCATCACACATAATAACGTTGCAGGGTTTGTTTTCACTAGACATTTTGCTAATAATTCGTATCTGTCTATTTTGTTTTTGATCAAATCCATTAGCGGTTGAGCGTGTTTCGGATTTAGATTTTGCAATTAATTTAACGACTGATCAGAGCTATCGTACAATTTTGCTTGTATGACTTGTTTATAATATTATCGACCGTTATATGACAAATACTTGACACTCTCCTTTGTGTAAATATAAAGTATAATTACTTGCATCCAACACTCATGACTGAAATATTATGTGCGCTTGGACATAAATAGATATAATTAAGTCGTCTGGTTGCAGATATGTTATAATTTGTTTTTTTTTTAAGTCTACAATGCAACACGGCTACAAAAAGCTTGTGGAGATACTCGTACATATGTGATTTTTGCTTCCAAGTGGTTCAAATAATTAAATCTGAAGATGATGGTGAACCCGATCGAATGGATCATTGAATTTGAGAGCTTTTTAAAAAATCTCAGCCTCCAATTGAAACAAGTACTATTAATATGTATTCCTGTAACAGGCATACAAACATGGCGGTTGCTTTGATCTTAATATTGTAAAATTTTAGTAATTTATTTAAAGTTGTCTGATTTGTGGATTAGATGTGAAGTAGATTATTGAAATGCGGATATTGAATAACGTCCCACAGTCACATTGAAAGCTTACTTGATATATGAAGGATAAATCAGTTCGCAGTATCATTGAAATAGAAAGAAAGAAAGAAAGAAAAGAAAGAAAAACATATTTATTTCGCCCAAAAATAGAGGCAAACACACAATATAGAATAAAACAGAATAATAAAATAACTATAAACGATAACATGTAATTGAACATATAAGACAAAAAAAAAAGAGTGCATTGAATACTGGGCAACCACAGTAATCTAAACAATTTGATAATAGAAAAAATTAAGAATATGACACACGGACACACAATATGAATATTGTCGATAAATAATTTATCGACATATGAGTTGCAAGTGGAAAGTCAATATAAAGTCAGTAATGTGAAATGAGCTGATTTGTGAGCCGATTCGCGCAGTTCCGGCTCAAGTAAGTGAATGATGATATGATCGGTATTCACACGTCCATCGATTCACCCGTCATTGGTAATTCGGGAATGTGATGTCGGTGACTATACAGCCGTGAAATTAGTACTGATTCGCGTTCACGAGTCTAGTAATATTTGTTGTGTAAATTATATCGTCCTGTGTCCGTGTCGGTTTGGAGAAAGAATACACCCCACGATACCATACCGGGATACAGGGTGTGCTAAAAGGCGACTAAACTCGGTTCTGACTAATCATGGTATGACGCAGCTAACGAAAGCGATGCGAGTAACAGTTCTCTAAGATCTCCAATCCGTATTCCCTGCTTGGGGATAATAGGCAAAGCTCTTAGGGCAGGCTTTGTCCAGCAGTGGACTTAGGCTGATGATATCCTCCTGTGGTATCTAATAAAAGAAAGTTTGCCACGCCAAAGGCCCAGCGATTGTTTGCATAATTCTGCAGAGAGATGTTATCACAATAAAATAACTGTTCCTGCTGTCATAATACTGATGTTCAAAACAAGGAGCTAACAGCGAATGTACCAATGTTATATTATTCATATGAATAATATAACATTGCTACATTTGTTACGTGAAATCTCTTTTGTCCTTCCCGGACCAGCCGCAGTATAATCACCTATTTCCCCCTTCCACTCCCAACAATTCCACTCCTGTTTCTGTTAGACGAATCGTTTATTAAATATTTTTATTACGTTAAGTTAGGGTTATATAAGTTTAAAATACGGTCATTGTATGGGAAAAACAAAACACTGAAACAGTCGTCAGTAGATGGCGTGTACAAGCGCGATAGTAAAATTTCATTTTTAAACATACTACAGTTAAGTAAGCATCGTTAAGCCGTGTTATATGTTACACGTAAGATTACGCCTGTAATACTCGAAGAGGTAGGCAGAGGAGGGCAGTACACTCCAGCGTTTCACCAGTATCGTTTTCGTCCTATTATGGAATTGCTATACACCATGTACATATTCATACAAAACATACCGTTATATATGTTTTAAGGTGATTAAAACACTTATGTATCTACATTAAAATGTTGATATTGAAGCGATGAAAAATGCTAAAGAATCCTTCAGTGTCGGAGTCAATATGGATATGTGTCGTTTTATTAACAGATTCGAGTTAACCAAAAAAAGTACAGTATAGACAAAAATTTATGTACAAATGTATGAACATATTGCTCGTCCAAAATATAACGCGACATCTAAATTTGCATAGCAAATTGGTGTTTGTTTTGCTGATTTGCAAATAAATCCTGTTTGCAAACATATTATACGTCATAATAGTATATCACAATAGTGTGGTATAAAACAATACAATTTTATATTCGTTGATAACGCGAACACATATGGGTGCATTTTATTTAGTGTTAAAGAATCACTTAAGGCTGCTTTTAAAGATTCGTAACGTGAAATATCTACATGATATAAAAATAATAATAATAATAATTTTTATTGATTATAACGTATGTTACATTTAAAGCAGAGAACTTTTGCTTTCAGAAAAGGGTGAAATGTCGCCCGGGCGTCAGTTTCTTCCCTATTAACGTGTCCCAATATAGATAAACGTAACATCACGCCTCTAATTCCTGAAGAAGTAGGCAGAGGAGCGTAGTACACTTCCTCGTTTCACCAGTTAAGTTGACTTACCTATTGACAACGACCTGAACATGTTACAATATTAATATATACTACCTATGTACACACATGCAGAAAAGTTATCGATAACTTTAAATAGTTGGAATATTTTTTTACACACGCGTGAGACGCTCTTAACCGAGCTGTTTAGGATCGTCAACCACCACCACAGACGCTGTCAGATCAGAGATCCGGGAAGCCGTCATTCAAGAATGGGACCGACTACGTCAAGATTTGCTCGATCACTTAATACAAAGCAGCCCAGGTGGATCTCCGTATGGGTTAGAGCTAGAGAAGGGGTTATTTTACATATTTTTTTATAGGTGCATATCAGAATAAATAAATAATATTATTTTTCATAAATCTTCAATAATCACTTATCTACGCGTATTGTTTAAGTTATTGTTATTTAAAAAAAAAAAAAGAAATGGATTCCTTTTTGTATTCAAACTACGAGTATGTCTTTTTAAATTTGGAACAGGTTTCAAAAAAGATTATTATTGTAAAATTACAAACTATAAGTATACTGAACCTATCAAAAAATATTTCAAGTTTTCAAAGCGATCGCAAACTTTTTATAATTTGTTCCTTTATTATTTTTATAGTTTGTATATTTACCAGGAGACGTGTGAGTTTTAGGTGAGCGTTACTTTAAAGATAAGATCTGTAAGGATGGAAATATTTGGAACTAGGTTCTCTTTATCTACCCCGCGAGGGACCTGGCGTGAAAATATGTGTGTGTACTTTTAAAGATATCATAATAAGCAACATATAAATAAATATTATTACGTGTACTATGTATTTACAACATTGCTGCATTAATTTGTTACGTTCCCATTCTATCATGTGTTATATTATTATAACGACCCAGTTTAATTCACAACAGTTCCATCCCCGAGGGAGTTATATTAACAGTCCGTGGCTTAGCGTGTTTCCGATGGATCGTCGCTCTTTGAAAACGTTGCAACGACTCTGATTGATGCTTCGGAAACATCTAGAATCTAGATTATTGTGCTCAATATTATATTTGTGTATGATATCATACACAGTGTAAATGCAAAATGTTAATGCATATTGCACCGGTAATATAATATAGTTGTTATTAAAATATTCAAAATTATAATATGCAGCAACAATCATATGAAACATATAACGCCTGTGTTTTCCTGAAGAGGTAGGCTGAGTGTAGTATATTACGAAGTTTCACCAGTTACGTTATACGAACCATAATAAAATTGTATACGTCGTATGTCGAGATGTCTTAGGTTCGATCCGCGTGTCGGGTATTATTGGGTTTTTCAACGTTGAATTGGGTTTTTCAAAGTCGAAATACCTATTAGTAGCTGTTAGTCTGGACGTGTGCTCAGTGTATGGCAATAGGATCATACCTTAAACCTTTGAGGGTTGTATGACATAAATGATCGAGGTCTTAGAGATGTGATTTTATGTTATTTTTGTAGAATGCATACCTCTTCTGTTCATTTCGCCAAGCAAGTTAATTTTGGTAATTTTAAATTTAATACGATACTTCGTTGGTACGATAGATACTATGATTAGTTGACAGTAATCTGCGTTTTGATTTGCGCTTTGATTAGAATATTATCAATTGCTTAAACATTTGTTCTAAACAATACATAAATTAAATGCTGTTATAATGATCAACGTTAATTCATACAGTTTGCTAGAAATTACAATAACGAGCCGGTCGCATATCAAATCTCATCAAAACTGACATTATTATCATTCTTACTTCGGTGGTGCTGTAACGCAGGCGAGTAACGGGTTAAAATGATAAATTACTTGTTTGTTTAATTATCGTGCACACATGCATAGATACACTACATACCACACTACACGCGCATACAAACACTAGAGCATATAACCCAGACGCGTCCGCACACACACACACACACACACACACACACACACACACACACACACACACACACACACACACACACACACACACAC
>DWDV01002352.1:0-11713 GCA_018245615.1 Mimoniades ocyalus
ACCTCTTGTCCAGCAGTCTGCGCTTGCAGATATTACACCAACGAACTTTAACATGTGTGGGTTTCCTCACGTAATTTATATATACTCGTATAATATTAGTTCTCTAGTCTGTCTATTACCTTCCAAGTGACGATTATCACAAAGGATCTTTTCACAGCCATAACAAAAATGGGTTCGATTCATCAGGAACAAAACCAACATAAGCGTGAATAAAACCATTATCTATAGAGCTCTTAGCTGGTAAACTCCATCAATGTATTCTAGGACAGTCGCAGCGTATGAGCTGTCTATTTACTCGTGACAAACAATCGCTCATAACTGCATTCACGTTACTATGGCAACCGTTATAACAATTCCGGCGACCCGGTCGAAGCGGCCGCATTTATCACGTCTCACTACTACACGATGTTTGATTTTCCGTTTAGTAGCATGCGCTAAATTATAAAATAAACAGCGAAATCAAAACACAGCTAAGTTATAAGTGGCTCAGAAGCATTTCAATCAGGCGTGCGTGTATAAAGAGAGAGGCAGGAAAGTACGATAGGTGGAACAAGCGCGTTAGGTTTATGAGGATAAATATTTTTGGCGCTTGGTGCTTTTTGTCAACCCTGTGATAATAATAATATAAATTGCTAATACTTTTAACGACTAAGTAGTATTGTAAACTGTAGGCGTTTTTGAAATCGGAGCGGTCAGAATTCATTACTGAAGCTTTTAAAATCTTTATAATAAGACGTGGACATTTATCAATCTTTTGTAGTTGACAAAAGCTCATGCATAATTCATGTTAATAGACGCTGGAAAGAATAGACAAGTGTGTCGCGGAAGTGTGTCAAGTTTGCGACGTCGTCTGCAAAGCGGCTGTGATGCAATGGCGACTGTGCTGTAGTCTTACTCGACCGTCTAAACATATGGATTGTTTCAATACCAATATACTTCTGGTTCGTTTGCCAAATGTTCGATTATTATTATGCTAGCATGATTATATTACTATTAAACGTTTCGTGTACATGATTACGTAACATCACGTCTGTAATCTCCGAAGAGGTAGGCAGAGGAGTGTAGTACACTCCCACGTTTCACCAGTAACTTTTGTGTCCCACTATGGAATAGATGGTGAGGCTATTGCCATACACTGGGCACATATCCAAAGTCCAAGTCACCATTAGAGAGTCTAAGTTAGAAAAATCCAATAATGCCCTACCCACGAACAACGAAACAGTCAATTCAAAATATTACAGTTATTTTAAATTAGTCCATTGAACTATCTGTCACAAAAATTAGCCTGGTTAAGGTTAGAAATTATTTGTTAAGTATAGATCGTGCTGAGTTAAACATACTTTGTTTAAATGTTACCTCATTGGATTTAATATCTCCTGCTGCTTTTAATTAACCCGATAAACAAGTTCATTGGGCTTGATTTTAAATAGCTGTACTGTTGTTTGCAAAAATGCTAAAAGCAGGAGAATGCAAAAATATATAGTAATTTATATATGTGAAATAAATGACTATACGAAATTGTAATTATTGTTTTACGTAAATTATTAATCAGTATTTATTCATTTATAATCTGTTGTAATATTGTGTGAAAAAGATAGTGATAGTGTGGATATGCAAGTGGGAGTGAGACAGCGGTTATATGGAACTAAAGAGAAGGCAGAAGCGATTGGGCACTTCGAAAAAGAATGATATAATTTCAAAGATGAAATAAAAAAGAGTTTTCGAACCCGTTGGTTTCATACAGAACCCAATTCTGCATTTGTGTAGATCAGTTGTTGCATATACATATTGACATTGGATGAAGATGTTTTATAAGATACATCTTGTTTGAGTATTCAATTTGAATGTCATTTTGTTATTTATATTAACATTGTATACAACAATTTCATGCTAATAATACGTTATTCGTCTTATGTTGCAATATCGTATAATGTTATCATTTTTATAAAAAAAAAACTCAAAATATATAACTGTAAACTATTAAGCAAAGTAAAATTGCGGAAAAATGGTTTGGAATGTGGAGTAGAATATCTTGGTTAAAAAGCTACATCATCATATGCCTATTGTAGTGAATTGCTGGACATATGCATCTCCTGAGGGGTTATGCTCATAATTGGGGATTGCAGACCGCTTCTCGCAGTGCCTACGCTGCTGCCCGTAGGCGGCCAGTAATTTAGCTGTCTCTAGACAAACCGCACCATATCGCGATCTGTCAGCGCCGGGTTTAGTCGCCTCTACAGTACCTATCTCCATTCCCTTATTCAGAGTCGCGACATGGAGCGTGCAAATTAATGATAAATTATTGTCGACCTTTGTAAGATGTGTACTGTAAGAAAAGACTTCGATGTTGGCGTATGTAGTTGCCGTTAAAGAGGACGGCGAGGGATTAGTCGGATAAAATTTGGTAACGTAATATATATATGAGACTAAAAACAAAAGACGAACGTGACATGGAATTCGGAATTCTTACGAAAAATAAAAATACGAGGAGTTCGGCTTGCCACAGCCGTAATGTAGTTCAAAGCGACTTTTTGCTTTAGATTAGTAATAAGAAAACAAATAAAAATGTACACATGTTTTTGTAGATCCCGCGGGACCTGCTCTACTCTGGTGTTTAAAATAATCATCATAATAATTTGACATCGCTGTATAGGCTCAATAATAATGAACAATTTTATTTTTTTTTGATTTTGAACGGCTACGTAACTCGCTAGCCCACACATGACTAGCGCGACATACTGATGCCTTAATCGGTCATATTCGGAGAGGAGACCCCCGTGCAACAGTGGAACAATCAAAGCGTAGGTGATGATGGTAGTTAAGTGTAGTTATACTTACAAGTTGCCTTTGAGCAGGTTGAGGCTGTAGTCGTACGCCGAGGAGCGGCCGGGCCCTGTCAGGTACAGCGCGCAGTCGTCGTCCGCTGGGGCCGCCAGGGGCGCGAGCGCAGCAACGCAGCCCCAGCACAGCGCCACCAACAGCGCTCTGTAATTACATACAACTCAAATAATTATCATTGCTTTACATAGTCTCGCCGAATCTCTTGCAAGGTAACAGACAACATCAGATGCCAAATATATGATATTGACCGCTTCTACTATATTGTAGGAGTAGTAAATGTTTAATGTAAGTTAAAATACATATTGAAATTGTCAATTTTACATAGTTTAGACTCACGTAATAAATATAAAACAGTTCTTTTATCATAGTACCTACTTATCCATTTTGTCAGTCGCTTGAATACAAAAAAAAAACATCAGTAAAAGTCAACTACATTTAATGTGTTTAATCTCAGCTGTTACTTTGTTCTCAAGGAAGGTGGTAATTTATTATTTTAATTTTTTTATTTTTCATCTAAAGTGACATTTAACGGCTAAAAAAGAAGAATTAATTAATTGCGTTTCACTTTGTGGCATTTACGATGTACTTTGCTGCGCAGAGAGCGTCCAGTGTAATATCTTTTATAAATATTGAATAGTGATGTGTTGTAAAGTGGTACATACGAAACTTCAGTGCCAATAAAACATCTGCAAATTATTATTACTATCATCTGTGTATGTGAAACAAAGTCTAGAGAACGGAAACATCTGAGTGACGATTCTTAGAAATGTGATTTTTTTAATTTCTGCAAATGAAATAATAAAAGCTATATAGCAGAATTGTTTCATGGTAGATTAATGAATTGGTAATTACGAAACTGTTTTGAACATATTAAATATATTATTAAGTTAGCTTTCACATCATTTATTTCAGTAATCATACTAATAATCAGATGTAACAAGTTGAAAAATGATCAGAGAACATGAGAACTAACATCGTATCTTTTTATTCTAGAAAAGCTCGAGTGATACGACTCTCATTTTCAATTAGTTAAATGAATCATGCTCTCACGGGGTAGGCAGAGTGTATTAATTGCTGACAGTCGACGATGAGTGAGGGTCGGCACTCTCCATATACATAAGTAAATAATGATAACAAAATCTGAATATAACTTTTAATGTATACGCGTAATAGGAGACGTAGTAATAATGACATGAAAATTTCCATGTATGATGTGATCGAAATTGTCTCAATTATGTATTCACAGCAGTCGTAGTTTTGTTCAACTGAACATGTAGCTTGGCTTATAATGTTCGAACTGTCCTACCATTATCTGTGTCTACGAGTACATATATGGACATATTTCATGATGATGATATTGATACTGTTGTTAACAATCTCTTAAGAGATATATATATATATACTCGTACCTATATAATATATATGAGATATTATTTATTATATTATAGGTACATATTTTTTATAATTATTATATATTATATTGACTACTTCGGTGGTCGTGTTGGTTGCAAGTGCGACTGCCGATCTGGAGGTTTCGGGTACAATTCCCGAGTCAGGCATTACTAAATTTTTCTAATTTAGATTTTCTAGTAGTAGTTCGGAGTGTGGTCAAGTGCCCGGTGTATGGCAATAGGTTCACCACCTAGTCCATTGTGGGACTGGGACGTATCTCTTCGGGGATTACAGGCGTTATGTTACGTATTATATTATATAATATTAGATGATTACGAGGTATTCATATTAATAAATCTCAATCCCTGAAGAGGTAGGCAGAGGAGTGTAGTACACTCCCACGTTTCACCAGTTACGTTTACGTTCCATCGTGGAATAGGTGAGTATATTGACATGTCTCAGGCACAAACCAAAAATCCGAGGTGCTACTAGGAATTCTAAGTTAAAAAAAACCGATTGTACCTCACCGGGGATCGAACCCAGGACCAATCAATTCCTTAGAGTCAAACGAGGCGAACAATCTTCCAGTCTATAAAAATATGATAGGACGAAGTTTGTTCGCAAAATATGAGCACTGCGTTTTTAACTTCATCATGAAGGACTCAAGTTTTTGCATTACCATTGTATGTTTCATTATTGTTAAATGCATATTACGCATCAAACAAGTCATGTCGACAGTTGCCAATTAATTTTTTAAAAGACGTACAGTTTCAAATTACACCTCTTATCATATGGAGTGTGTTACAAGGTCTGCATTTTCGTATCTAATTACAGAGTTTGTGCTATAAATGTCTTACAAAACATCCGTTCTATCAAAATTGGTTATATGCAAGTCTACGCGTACATAGCCCAGTTATGGCCGGAGCGATCACGGCCTTAATGACTAAGATTCAATTTTCAATACCTATATCGATATAATAATTTACAGTTATAACTATTAAAACATGTATTAAAATGTTATTTAGTGGATGGAGATCATTAAATAAAAATCTTTTTAGGATATTAAGTTTTATATGAAACTTTCTCTTTATGATTTTATGAAAGGTGCAGCGGATCGTCTCAAAACGGGTGGACCAATTTGTCAAAATGTTTTGTTACTGTTCGTTATAAAAGAAGTAAAATTAAAAATGTAGAAAAGTTGGTCGAAAAATATTAAGTTAATAAGTAGAACGGAAAGTGATTTTTACATGGAATCTATATTAACTTAAAATTACTCACGATTCCAATGAGAGATATGGAATTCTTTTTATTATGTTCGTTATGGTACTGGAATAATGTCAAGAAAACAAATTCGGGACCGTTGTAAAGTCGGAATATGCAGAGGAATTGCTAAAATAATAATTATCGTATGAACTTCGAGAAGTAATGTTTCTAGTACCTACAGCAAAATAACTACTTATAAATACTAAACGAAGTAATGTTACTAAGTCACATTAATTCTGTTCTGTTACCAATGAATACTAACTAAAGGTCTTATAAAAAGTAGCAATATTTACGCTAATTAGCACTGACAAACTCATTCCTACAGACGTATTCTAGTATTTTTCGTGATGCCTGCTGACGGTAGCGTCCACCTGGGACTGCTGCTTGCTTGTATACTCGTAGTATTCTTGTCACATGAAATTATACTTTTTATTGATTACATGTAATCAATGTATTGACACAGCTTTTGATATTTATTTACATTACAGAGTTCCACTTTAATGTGGTCCAAATTTGGTATGAGCACGTCAATTTGTTAGATTTTAAACTCTTTATATGTAATACAAAGAACGACGAAATATTTTCAAGTTACCGAATGTCAATACCATGTTTGGACCACACTGATTCTAAAAATGGTTAAACTAATCATTAATTTTATAAAACGATAAATTCCCACGTCTGTGTGGTTTGTATTCGGTAACCTAAATAACGTGTGTATATAACATCACGCTAATAATCCCACAAAACAGGTACGCACACAGGAGTATATTACAATTCCACGTTTCACCGGTTACGTTTACGTACCACTATGGAATAGGTGGTGAGTCTATTGTCACACACCAGGCATATCCAGATTCGGAGCAACAACAAAAAAATGTAAATGAGAAAATTTTTGTAGTACTCGACCTGGGAATTGAATACAGGTACTTCCGATCGGGAGTCGTACTTGCAACCGACACGTCCAACGACGCAGTTAAGACGTAAATGTAACTGGTGAAATGTGGGAGTATACTATGTACAATCCTTTGCATACCTCTTCGCGGATTACTGGCGTGATGTTACGTTGAAATGAACGTATTTAAAACCGGATGTGATTAAAAATCCAAGATTAGCCGGTTGATATTAAATTTACATTTCATTTTGCGCTAATATTTTATAGATACCATAGTCTTTAATGATAAATGATCTCATCTAAAACCTGTTGAACTTAAGAACACTGAACATACATAACAGAAGTTGTGCCATGGGATGGGGGAGCAAGAGGGAGATACTCCGAATGAAACGTGAAATGAAACGCAACAACCGCGTGTACAGCTTATTGAGGAAGTACCAATTCAAATCACCTTAATCCGGATAAACGCCAGACTTTAATTACGTGAGAACGGATATGGTTATCTATTAAACATAGATAAATGTTAAGTTTTAATTACAATTATCTTAACTGCTTTGGATGTATGTAAAATATAATTCATCTCGTCAACACTCTTTATCGTTCGCGTCGTTCACGGGTCTGCTTTCAGAACGAGAAGTGTTAAGGCCACAGTATGTCATCGTGGGCAAGTGCGAGTTGGGTGGTTAAATAGAATTTAAAATAATATCACGCGTGTATTCCTCCGAAGAATTAGGCAGACGATACTACAGTATTTCCCATGGCATAGAGAGTGAGGCTCTCGCCCTACGCTGGGCACAAATGCAGTCCACGCTTCTACTGAGAATTTCAAGTTATAAAAACTCGATACCCTTTACCCGACTTGAGAATCGAATCCGGAACCTTTTTCTCAGCAGTCGCACTTGCAACCACTAACTCAGTGAGGCAGTAAAATATAATTAAAAGTAAACTATTTGTATCATGATACAACACCCATGCTCTTTCACCCATACATTTTAGTTACCGGAGGCAGCCGTCACTCAGGCCGCGCGCATAACATAGCTTACTGGTATTTTATACGGCGATAGGCGTATGTGGCAGGCACTCAAGTAGTGGTAACGAAGTAACCACCATATTCAGTTAGATTCGAATGACCAATTAAGACCGAACGCGCGTACGGTCGATTATTCGACGCATGATAATTACATAATTTCCTCGCGTATCCGTTTTTTTTTGTCACAATTTTTCCGCATTTCACAGAACTGCCGGCAGTTTTGCGGATTCGCTGATTAACACAAAAAATATATTAAAAGTGAAAACGCAGGTAGTAAAATATATGTTTAGTAGTAACATATTCTTAATAAAAACAGTAGCTCCATGGTTGTGTTGGCTGTAAGCGCGACTGCTAATCGGGAAGTCCCGGGTTCAAATTCCGGGTCGGGATTTTCCTAATTTAGATTTTCTAGTTGTTGCTTGGAGTCCGGAAATGTGCCCGGTATATGGAAATAGACTCACCACCCATTCCATAGTGGGACGTAAACGTAACTGGTGAAACGTGGGAGTGTACTGCACTTGCCTACCTATTCGGGGAATACAGGCATAATATTACGTTACTTAACAGTAGGTAATGATTAAAAATAAGATATTATTGTAAAATACATTCTACTATTCCCAATTTCAGTTATTTCATAAGACTTTTCAAAGTTATATACGAGCGTGTACATAAATTATTTGGTTGAGAACTCACGTTTTTCAGTAGGTACTATTCCCCTCATTATAACATAACGTTCGGCTAGCCGAGTGGAGCTTCGAGTGGCAGCTCGGATGTCGTCGACAGTTGTAAGACTAGTCCCAGACATGTACGTACGAGTACGTAACTCTCACTAGGAAGTCCCGGACCACGTGAGACGCGAATGTACCAGATCAGACTTTTATTTACGATTGAAACCTGTTAAACGTGAATCTTGACGTCTCAAAGGGTTTCTCGCTTCGCTCTTTAAAATGTTTGTAGCTTTTACAAACTTATTATTATATATTTTTAAAGCACGTTTATTTTTTTAATGAGATGTACAAAATAACAGGTGAAACGTGGCTTTACTCCACTCTTCTGCCTAACTCTTTGGAAGATAAAGGCGAAGATTTGTTATCTGAAAGTCAGGTCTGTAAGGATAGATATTTGGTACAGGGCGCGATGGCACTCTTTGGGGGAGGCCTATGTCCAGCAGTGGAGTGAGATAGGCTGATGATGATGATGATGATGATATTTTTTATAATTTAATATTTAATTACCGTATGTATAACGTGATTATTTGGATTATATTACTTTTATTATTGTATAATGCTATAAGGAAAGTATAAAGATCGAATTGAAATATATATTTCCCATATACCTAGTATTAAGTTATTATTAGAGCAGTTTTCAATTATGTTTCCGATGTTTTCCACAATACTTCATTATCTATTTAATAATAGTTATTCAATAAAATGCGTAATCTATTTAATAATAGTTATTCAATAAAATGCGTAATGATCACAATTTTTAAGGGTAAATCGACCTTGCACTTGACCGTAAAATTGAATTGAGCTTGTCTAATCACAAAGATAGTGAAATTATTATTTATTGTCTACAGTGTCTGCATTATGCTTGATTATTTTGTGCCGGCTTGGCTCACATTTGTGTTTTCGGGGTTGCCCGACTATTTTCGGACCTATACGGGGTCCTTCTTCTTGAGCTCCCACCGATTGGAGCGGATTCGCGTCAAAATGGAAATATGCTGAGCTACAAGTATTCTTCCTTCCATATTAAACTCATTTATTGTGATAGAAATTATTTTTCTCTCAAATATTTCTTTCTCTTTCTAACAAATACTTTTCTCTCAAAATTATTTTCGGATTATCCACTCATGTGGAGCTAAAAATTCCCTTTCATTAAACACATTAGTCCCGATATAAATTAATTTTCTATGAAATATCTTCATCTTACAAGTACTTGTCCCGCGAATTATGTCGATTTAAAAATTAAGTAATATTGCTGATATTAATATTTATTACTCAATACGCATTGGTTGCACTTACAAAACGACCTCGTCGCACTAAATGTCATCATTTACGTTAAATTTTTATCCTTTCACTGTGAATTAATTCTATTCAGGTTCATGCAATACTAACCAGCGCGCGAGCGTCTGGCTTCTAACCGGTATACTTAGTATCTTTAAATAGAGACGTAAATGATTATATTTTAATGCATCATATTAATTATATTTCAGTCCAAATAAATTATTTACATTACATTAAAATATTAATTATAACATAACCTCACGCCTGTAATCCCCGAAGAGGTAGGCAGAGCAGTACAGAGCACGCCCACGTTTCACCAGTTACGTTTACGTCCCACTATGGAATAGGTGGTGAGCCTATTGCCATACACCGGGCACATATCCTGACTCCGAACCACTTCTAGAAAATCTAAATAAGGAAATTTAGTAGTGTCCCACCCGGAATCGAACCCAGGACCTCCCTTTCGGCTGCCGCACTTGCAACCAACACTACAAACGAGGCAGTCTGAACCGCTTATGTCTATGATTGATTTCATTATTATTAAAGGATTACATTAAATGTTAATTAGTCGACATTCTATAAGTAGGTATGTATCATATAACATGAATTAATATTAGAAGATGTAATTTAAGTATCATCTTGTCTCGCATTTTATTAAAATTTATGTTTTGTTGCAAAAGGCTAATAATGTTGTCGCGTACGTAGGATTATGTAAATATGTAAGCTATTTTAATAATAAACTTTCATATAATGTTGTTTTAATATAAGCAAGTTATATATAACAAAGTTTTAAAATTTCGCACCGATTTCACATGTCATCTTTTCTCGTAATTATAGTGGTAGATACAAAATTGAGAATGAACCTATGGCCACGGATGTGTTACCTATGGATTGGATTGTGGATTCCTAACCGTAATTCGTTACGGAATGCTGATCGCAATTATTAAATGTGTGTCTACATTATTTCAGTTACGTTTTATTTTGTTGATGAGCAAATAATACTAAACAGTATAAAATTAAAAGCGTAGCGTGATAATGCAACGCGTTGCTGACTGATGTAAGTTTATCGCTAATTAAAATGTTTATACTGCCAAAGAGCTCTGATCCACTGCGCATCTCTGTTGCGTCAGCCGCTATCACTGCCAGGGTTGCCACACACTGGGCACTGATTTAATAAAAATCTATACTTATGTTTTCTGTTTTGGAACTAAAATTTCCAGTTAAAATTTGTAGTAGTGGCTCGGGGTGTCTATTTGTACCAAGTGTATGAAAATAAGCTGTTACATTGTGCTATGTCAACGGCATTTGTAAAAGGAGGGAGTGTACTACACTCTGCCCACTTCTTCGGAGATCACCGGCGTGATGTTATGTGTTGTAGATTTTATAGATATTTAAATAAGATGCACTGCAGTAAGTACAGTGCATACGTGTAAAGAGAATGATGAACGTAGAAGAAGTAACTTATCTTTGTAAGGATAGAGAAATTCTGCATTCGGTGATCACTGGCTACACGGTGAAGGAGCTTGCATGATGATATAATAAAATATTTTCTTTGCGGTATGAGAACGGAGCACGATAGCGCACGTATGAACCGCCTATGTCTACGATTGAATTCGTGCAGGCTGGCTATGAGGAATAAATATTGTCTAAATGTGCAAGCCCTAAACCTAGCGTGGGTCAAGCAGGGCAAGTAGTGTTACTAATGATTTGATCACGCCTAAATTGCACCATGGTATACCGAAGCAAGGAATTGCTTCACCGTCGATTATTGTGTAATATAAGAGTTCTGAACTAAAACTAATTCCTCAATACTTTTGTTGCCACATTTCTTAGGTGTAAAAAAAATCGTAACATAACGCCTGTAAACCCCGAAGAGGTAGGCGGAGGAATGTAGTACAGTCCTCCGTTTCACCAGTTTCTTCAGGTTTACAATTTACATAATTTGATCTGTTCAGCTGATATTCGTGCATACGTTTATCAAATTACCAGGGTAGTAAAGGAGTTGGTAGTCGTTGCACAGAGCGCTGCCGTTTATGGATCTCCTTGAATAGGACTGTAGGAATATACGACTGTTCGTCTGTCCGATAAGTAATAGGGTGTATTCTTCATCACTATCGTCTTCAGACTGTCCAAGTTCAATGCTGGACCTTTGTCCGCACTCAGAGGTGTTCGGACATAAGTCCCACATTGGCACGCGGGTTGAGGATCTCAGAACAGCTCCTCACCGCACCTACGCTGCTGCCCGTAGTACTGTCCAGGCTATTTAGCCGTGCGTACACAGGCCGCGCCATA